>OZ012741.1:297798880-298054759 GCA_963859935.3 Lathyrus sativus
TCTGATCTTCCATGCAGTGTGGAAGTACGTAGGCATAGGATATGATATCCTAGCGAGCAACCTTCCCCTCCTTTCCCGTAGGTAGGCGAACTACGTTGACTCTGATTTCTCGTTCCAGACGAGAATACGTAGGCATAAAGTGCGATACTTTGCCGAGTCAGTTTATTTTCTTTTTAACCCCTGACCCTTAGAGTAGATAGAATAACAATCCATTCCCGAAAACAAGCGTGGATCCCGTCGAGTACGACGGACGTGAGGGGTGCTAATACCTTCCCCTTGCGTAACCGACTCCCGAATCCAGGTTTTGGTTGCGATGACGATACCTTTCCCATTTTTCGCGAGGTTTACTCTGAGCATTTCCTTTCCCTCCCGTGGGATAAATAACGCACGGTGGCGACTCTTCTGTCAGCCGGCGCCGATTTTCGCAGTAGCGACAATCACAAGGAAACTTCGTTGCAGAAATAACATAAACTGGGGTCTAGACACCACGCGGGCCAAGATACCAACCATCTGTAAGATACACCTGAGAACAGAGAGGTAACAACCTGGCTTATGTTTCACATGCACATGTTTGAGAATGGCATAATGCTCTATACAAAATGGAAATGCTACGCGTTTGGGTAGATGTTATGCACGCATGCAGATGCAACGGAACTGAACCAGCAAAATAAATGCTAGAGATACAGAAACCACCCTGCTGGGGAAACAACCTACTCATGCCAATAACAATTGAACTTATGCCGAGAAACAGGCCCTTGCTGGCCTTCTGCAAAGAAAATGCCGAGGTAACAACATTCCTTCATCTTGCTGGGGATTACTCAACTGGGAGCGAATCTACCTAGGCTGTAGCTTACTCAGTGGGAAGAAAATCCAACCACAACTCACTAGGGAGTGCATACGAACATGCACTTTGCGGGTATTAAATATGCACCAACTGCCGAGGGAAAGCGTACATGCTACCTGCTCACTTAAACTGCATGTAAACTTTACTGGGGTTAGAGATGCCAACTCCACTTACTGGGGAATAGACTTTGGTTGGAGATAAACGGATTTCATCCATACCTCTTTGCCCCAAGGGTGACGACCCTGCAAAAATTAACATACAGACAAGATATCCTACGCAAACAGAACTGTCTTAGTCATCATTCATGACGTTGTTCAATTAATTCAAAGTTTTAACAGTTATTGGCCAAGGCCTGCAAGTTTATGTATGTACAAGTTTATCAAAACATTGGGTGTTTTTTCACAAACAAAATAGTAAACATTAAAAAAAAGTGAACCAGATACTGAATAATATATGTTTATTGACAAATGGCCTGTAAATAGACAAAGTTTTACAACAGATGCAACCCCTGAAAAGAGGAAGTTGCGCAAACAAACAATACAGATATGCACAGAAATATATAAAAGTGTATAGAAATGTCGGCAATGTTGCACAGACAAACACCATGAGCTGATCCCTCTATGACTCGCCTGACCTTAATGCTTTCCTGACGCTTCGTCTTCAGAAGAGATTGATTCGGATAAACGGCCCTCAGGTCCTCCCAATCCACTAAGCAATGAAGTTCCCACACAGGCCGCAATCATTTGCTTTTCAATCCCTAACTTTTTCCTGAACCGCCCTTTCGGGTTTTCAATTCACAAGGATACCCATTTTTGCCAAATTCGCCTTTTCAGGTTTTTGACTTTGCGGGTTTACATCTTTTTCAATTTTATCCCTAATTTTTTCCCGAACCCAATTCCTTTTTTATGGTTCGTCGGGATGCCCCATTTTTGCCTGGATATTCTTTTTTCTTTCCAGCGAGTCTCTTTAAGCAAACTATTTTTTAACTGCGTCTGCGTTCACAGGGGATGTAAAATCCTCGCCATCCATGGTGGACAGCAACAAGGCTCCTCTAGAGAAGACCTTTTGAACGACATATAGACCTTCATAGTTGGGAGTCCATTTGCCCCTGTGATCTGATTATGGTTGGAGAATCTTTTTCAACACAAGATCGCCCGTCTGAAAGCTCTGAGGACGCACCTTCTTGTCGAAAGCTTTCTTTATCCGGCTCTGATACAACCGACCATATGCAATAGATGCTAGCCTTTTCTCATCCATCAGGCTAAGCTGATTCAATCTGTTCTTTATCCATTCTTCCTCATCGAGCTTGACGTCGACCAACACTGTTAAAGAAGGAATCTAGACCTCCAATGGTAGGACAGTTATCATACCATATACCAGCGAGAAAGGAGTTGCCCCAGTTGATGTACATACCGTAGTACGATAACTGTGTAAAGCAAAGGGCAACATCTCATGCCAATCCTTGTAAGTGACAACCATCTTTTGCACTATTTTCTTGATATTCTTGTTGGCCGCTTCAACAGCGCCATTCATCTTCGGACGATAGGGAGATGAGTTATGATGCTCGATTTTGAAATTCTGGCATAATTCCTTCATCATCTTATTATTTAAATTCGAACCATTGTCCGTAATGATTCGCTCGGGTACTCCATATTTGCAGATGATGTCCTTCTTTATGAACGGGGCTACAACTTGCTTTGGGACATTGGCATACGAGGCTGCTTCAACCCATTTAGTGAAGTAATCAATGGCAACCAAGATGAAACGATGTCCATTGGATGCGGTTGGCTCAATCCTGCCAATCATGTCAATGCCCCACATAGAGAAAGGTCACGGGGGCGCTATAACATTCAACGGGCACGGCGGTACATGAATTTTATCTGCATAAATCTGGCATTTATGGCATTTCTTCGCAAATTTGAAACAATCTAACTCCATTGTTAGCCAATAATACCCTGCTCATAACAACTTCCGAGACATGGCATGCCCACCGGTGTGTGTACCAAAAGTACCCTCGTGGACCTCTTCCATAAGCAACGCTGCTTCCTTTTCGTCCACACATCTCAATAACACCAAATCATGGTTCCTTCTATAAAGCACACCATCTGGGTTCAGATAAAAGTTACCAGACAACCTCCTCAGAGTCTTTTTATCCTGAGCCGAAGCCCCTGGCGGATACTCTTGGTTTTTAAGGAAATTATGTATGTCGTAAAACCATGGTTTTCCATCAGCAGCTTCCTCAATGGCGAATACAAAAGCGGGCCTATCAAGGCGAGATATGACTATTCTTGGAGAATCATTCCAGAAATTCACTTTATACACCAAAGATAGCGTTGCCAAAGCGTCTGCCATCTGATTCTCTGCTCGTGGCATATGGTGAAACTCTACCCTGTCAAACAAAGGTAACAACCTCCTTGCATACTCTTTGTAAGTAATTAGATTTGGCTGACGAGTTTCCCACTCTTCCATGATCTAATTAACCACTAGTGTTGAATCGCCATATACATCCAAATTCTTGATTCTCAAATATATAGCCTCTTCCAGACCCATGATGCACGCTTCATACTCGGCTGCATTATTAATGCAAGGGAACATCGACCTGGCAGTGAAGGGGATATGAGTACCATGAGGAGTTGTAATGATTTCCCCAATTCCACTACCGTAGGAGTTGACGGCACCGTCGAATATCATCTACCACTAGGAACCCTTCTCTGGACCTTCGTCAAGTAATTGCTCTTCACAGTCCTTCATCTTGAGGAACATGATGTCTTCGTCAGGAAATTCAAACTTCATCGGTTAATAGTCTTCGATTGGCTGTTTAGCGAGGTACTCTGACAAAACACTTCCCTTGATAGCTTTCTGGGAAACATATTGTATATCGTACTCTGTTAGTACCATCTACCACCGGGCAATTCTTCCTGAGAGCGCTTGCTTCTCGAAGACATACTTAATCGGATCCATCTTCGAAATAAACATGGTTGTATGATTAAGCATATATTGTCTCAAACGTTTGGCAACCCAAGCGAGTGCACAACACATTTTCTCGAGCATTGAGTAACGAGACTCACAGTCTGTGAACTTTTTACTCAAATAATAGATCGCATGCTCTTTTCTTCCAGTCTCGCCATGTTGACAAGAGAACACAACCCATACTATTCTCAAGAACCATTAATTACATGATTAAAGGCCTTCCAGCTACTAGGGGTTGTTGCACCCCAAATTTTGCCCAAATTTTCTTTACCTAGCTTGTGTTTCATTTCATTCACATTGGCATTATCATTTGCATTTCATTGACATGTGTGCAGGAGATCAAGAGTTATGATTACCAATCAAGAGCTATACAAGACTATGAAGCTAGCTAAGAAGGTTATTCAAGTGTTCAAGGGTTGATATCCTTGTCAGAGAAGTTAAAAGATCCTTAGAGAGAGGGTTGAAGCCAAGTGTGTAGGTCTCCTAACTTGAGAGTTGTGGGAAGATCATCAGATGATTCTGAGGCCATGAAGTTGGACTTGAGGTCTTCAGAGAGATCATGAGAAATGTTGAAGTTCATTTGGAAGCCTAGATAGGTTATTGTGCAAAGGATATGAAGATATACTCAACATTGGTGCAACTAGGCCTTCATTTGGGTGACCCTAAGATAACTGATAATTTGAAGAAGGTTGAGACCTAATCCAAGAGCCATGTTACCATGGATTGATGTGTTTAGATGATCTAAGGATGATTCCAAGGTCAACTTATCATGGTTGAAGAGTTTGAGAAGTTTTAGGCTAGGGTTTCTAAGGCTTGACAGTTTAAAATCCCCTAGCTTGACCCCTGACTTCAAGACTATTTAACTCAAGATATGATGTTCACCTCATCTTGACCCCAACATGATTGTTGTAGGGCATGACCTTATCTTTAATTTGAGTACTAGAAGTCCTTTATAGGGTTTATAGAACTCAAGTTATGAGTCAGACAAGTTACAAGTCATCTGAGGCATATGAATTTGGAGCTTGAAAGTTACCCAACTTGCATGACACTTTTGCCCTAGAAGGATGATTCCTATGAACTTTTGGTCAACATGAATGTTTTTCCTTATTCTCTTAGCTTTATAGAGAGTACTAGAAGTCCATGATTGGATTTATAGAACTCAAGTTGTGGCTTTGACAAGTCAAGCGTATTTTGGGTATTTGGACATTACAGGTCATTTTGAATTATGGGTCCATTTCACTACCTTGCAAGCCTCAAAAGGAGTTTTGTTCAACTTGAAAGTTGCTCAAAATGATGTTTTTAGCTCAGCCAAGTATCAAGAGTCCATTTATATGGATTTGAGCAAGCATTGGTTGAAGGAATTTCTCAAAAAGGTCATTTTAATGAATTAAAAGGGAAAAATTCAAAACAATTGGTAATTGAATGATTTCAAGCCAAGCTAGTACTCATTTTGATTGGAGATAATATTCTTAACACTTTTGCATTATTACATTTTTGAGTTGATACTCATTTCATGGCATTTTGGTGGATTACTTCATGATAAAGTAACACTTCAAACATCCATCTTTGGTTGAAATCAAAGGAGAAAACTCACTCAATTACACTCCACAACTATCAAGCAAGTGATCTGAAGTAGATTGAGAGCAAAAACAAGGCAAATTCGTGCATACCATAAGTGAAATTTTGGAAGAAAGTTGAAAGTTGGAAATCATAAATTGGGCCATGAATGGGCCCCCAATGGATCAAAACAGATTATAAATAGATTTTGGATCATTTTTAGAAGTTTCTAGTGCCATTTTTAGTTGAGAATCAGTTAGAGCAGTTTGTGGAAGAAGCTTGAAGTTGGTTTTTCGAGTTTGGAGATTGAGGAGGTCTCAGAAGAAATTGAACAACAAGAATTCTTCATCATTATTCAGTGGAAGATTCTGCATCTTTTGGAAGAGAATTGAGCCCCGAAGGTCACCATATTCGAAGCTCTGAACCAGGTTTCTTCCTCTCAAAATTCCTCTTAAATTATGTACTTTCCAAGCATTAGATACGTGTGGTTAGGATCTACTTGAAGCATAGATGGATTGTATAAGTTTCGTAGTGAATCGTTACGATTTTTACCATGGCATTCCAAGTTGTTGTTCGCATATCTCCCTTGTTAATGGTTAAAATTGAAAACAAATCCTAGATTGATGACCTAGGGAGAGAGACGAGTTGTTTGGTATAAGAAATCGCGAGTTTCGTTGAGTTTGGTATAAGAAATCGACAGAAAACCAAAATATCCGACATCGCCGCTAGAAAACCAAATAATCAGACATCGCCGCCAAAAAACCAAAACATCTGACATCGCCGCCGGAAAACCAAAAAATCTGACATTGTCGCTAGAAAACCAAAACATATAACATCGCAGCCGGAAGACCAAAACATCCAACATCGCCGTCGGAAAACCAAATAATCTAACATCGCCGCCAGAAAACCAAAACATCCGACATCGCCGCCGGAAAACCAAATAATTTGACATCGCCGCCAGAAAACTAAAACATCTGACTTCGCCGCCGGAAAACCAAAACATCCAACATCGCCGCCGAAAGACCAAATAATCTGACATCGCCTCCAGAAAACCAAAACATCCGACATCGCCGCCGGGAAACCAAAACATCCAACATCGCTGCCGAAAAACCAAATAATCTAACATCGCCGCCAGAAAACCAAAACATCCTACATCGCCGCCGGAAAACCAAATAATTTGACATAGCCTCTAGAAAACAAAACATCCAACATCGCCGCCAGAAAACCAAATAATCTAACATCGCCGCCAGAAAACCAAAACATCCAACATCGCCGCGAAAAAAACCAAAACATCCAACATCGCCGCAAGAAAACCAAATAATCTGACATCGCCGCCAGAAAACCAAAACATTTGACATCGCCGCCGGAAAACCAAAACATCCAACATCGCTGCCGGAAAACCAAATAATCTGACATTGCCGCCAGAAAACTAAAACATCTGACATCGCCGCCGGAATACCAAATAATCTGACATCGCCGCAAGAAAACCAAAAAATCTGACATCGCCGCCCGAAAACCAAAACCAAAACATCGAACAACTCGGCCGTAAAACCAAATAATCTGACATCGCCGCCAGAAAACCAAAACATCTGACATCGCCGCCGGGAAACCAAAACATCCGACATCGCCGCCGGAAAACCAAAACATCCAACATCGCTGCCGGAAATCCAAATAATTGATATCGCCTCCAGAAAACCAAAACATCTGACATCGCCGCCGGAAAACCAAATAATCTGACATCGTCGCCAGAAAACCAAAACATCTAACATCGCCGTCGGAAAACCAAATAATCTGACATCGTCGCCAGAAAATCAAAACATCTGACATCGCCGCCAGAAAACCAAAACATCTGTCATCGCCGTCGGAAAACCAAATAATCTGACAACGCCGCTAGAAAACCAAAATATCCGACATCGCCGCTAGAAAACCAAATAATCAGACATCGCCGCCAAAAAACCAAAACATCTGACATCGCCGCCGGAAAACCAAAAAATCTGACATTGTCTCCAGAAAACCAAAACATATGACATCGCCGCCGGAAGACCAAAACATCCAACATCACCGTCGGAAAACTAAATAATCTAACATCGCCGCCAGAAAACCAAAACATCCGACATCGCCGCAGGAAAACCAAATAATCTGACATCGCCGCCAGAAAACCAATACATCTGACTTCACCGTCGGAAAACCAAAACATCCAACATCGCCGCTGAAAGACCTAATAATCTGACATCGCCGCCAGAAAATCAAAACATCCGACATCGCCGCTAGAAAACCAAATAATCAAACATCGCCGCCAAAAAACAAAAACATCCGACATCGCCACCGAAAATCCAAAAAATCTAACATTGTCGCCAGAACACCAAAACATCCGACATCGCCGCCGGAAGACCAAAACATCGAACATCGCCTTCGAAAAACAAAATAATCTAACATCGCCGCCAGAAAACCAAAACATCCGACATCGCCGCAGGAAAACCAAATAATCTGACATCGCCGCCAGAAAACCAAAACATCTGCCATCGCCGCCGGGAAACCAAAACATCCAACATCGCTGCCGAAAAACCAATAAATCTAACATCACCGCTAGAAAACCAAAACATCCTACATCGCCGCCGGAAAACCAAATAATCTGACATCGCCGCTAGAAAACCAAAACATCCAACATCGCCGCCAGAAAACCAAATAATCTAACATCGCCGTCAAAAAACCAAAACATCCAACATCGCCGCGAAAAAAAGCAAAACATCCAACATCGCCGCAAGAAAACCAAATAATCTGACATCGCCGCCAGAAAACCAAAACATCCGACATCGCCGCCCGAAAACCAAAACATCCAACATCGCTGCCGGAAAACCAAATAATCTGACATTGCCGCCAGAAAACCAAAACATCCGACATCGCCGCCGGAATACCAAATAATCTGACATTGCCGCCAGAAAACCAAAACATCTGACATCGCCTCCGGAAAACCAAAACATCAAACAACTCCGCCGAAAAACCAAATAATCTGACATCGCCGCCGGAAAACCAAAACATCCGAAATCGTCACCGGAAGGCCAAATAATCGGACATCGCCGCCGGAAAACAAATAATCTGACATCGCCGCAAGAAAACCAAAACACCCCACATCGCCGCCGGAAAACCAAAACATCTGACATCGCCGCCGGAAAAGCCAAATAATCTGACATCGTCGCCAGAAAACCAAAACATCTGACATCGCCGTCGGAAAACCAAATAATCTGACATCGTCGCCAGAAAATCAAAACATCCGGAATCGCCGCCAGAAAACCAAAACGTCCAACATCTCCGCCGGAAGACCAAACAATCTGACATCGCCTCTAGAAAACCAAAACATCTGTCATCGCCGTCGGAATACCAAATAATCTGACAACACCGCCAGAAAACCAAAATATCCGACATCGCCGCTAGAAAACCAAATAATCAGACATCGCCGCCAAAAAACCAAAACATCCGACATCGCCGCCGGAAAACCAAAAAATCTGACATTGTCGCCAGAAAACCAAAACATATGACATCGTCGCCAGAAGACTAAAACATCCAACATCGCCGTTGGAAAACCAAATAATCTAACATCGCCGCCACAAAACCAAAACATCCGACATCGCCGCCGGAAAACCAAATAATTTGACATCGCCGCCAGAAAACCAAAACATCTGACTTCGCCGCCGGAAAACCAAAACATCCAACATCGCCGCCGAAAGACCAAATAATCTGACATCGGCGCCAGAAAACCAAAACATCCAACATCGTCGCGAAAAAAACCAAAACATCCAACATCGCCGCAAGAAAACCAAATAATCTGACATCGCCGCCAGAAAACCAAAACATCCGACATCGCCGCCGGGAAACCAAAACATCCAACATCGCTGTCGAAAAACCAAATAATCTAACATCGCCGCCAGAAAACCAAAACATCCAACATCTCCGCCGAAAGACCTAATAGTCTGACATCGCCGCCAGAAAATCAAAATATCCGACATCGCCGCTAGAAAACCAAATAATCAGACATCGCCGCCAAAAAACCAAAACATCTGACATTGCCCCGAAAAAAACCAAAACATCCAACATCGCCGCAAGAAAACCAAATAATCTGAAATCGCCGCCAGAAAACCAAAACATCCAACATCGCCACCCGAATACCAAAACATCCAACATCGCTGCCGGAAAACCAAATAATCTGACATTGCCGCCAGAAAACCAAAACATCCGACATCGCCGCCGGAATACCAAATAATCTGACATTGCCGCCAGAAAACCAAAACATCCGACATCGCCTCCGGAAAACCAAAACATCGAACAACTCTGCCGAAAAACCAAATAATCTGACATCGCCGCTAGAAAACCAAAACATCCAACATCGGTGCCGAAAAACAAAATAAAATGACATCGCCGCCAAAAAACCAAAACATCCGACATCGCCGCCGGAAAACCAAAACATCCAAAATCGTCGCCGCAAGGCCAAATAATCGGACATCGCCGCCGGAAAACCAAATAATCTGACGTCGCCGCAAGAAAACCAAAACATCCGACATCGTCGCCGGAAAACCAAAACATCCAACATCGCTGCTGGAAAGCCAAATAATCTGATATCGCCGCCAGAAAACCAAAACATCTGACATCGCCGCTGGAAAACCAAATAATCTGACATCGTCGCCAGAAAACCAAAACATCTGAGATCGCCGTCGGAAAACCAAATAATCTGACATCGTCGCCAGAAAACGAAAACATCCGACATCTCCGTCGGAATACCAAATAATCTGACATTGCCGACAGAAAACCAAAACATCCGACATCGCCACCGGAAAACCAAAACGTCCAACATCTCCGCCGGAAAACCAAACAATCTGACATCACCGCCAGAAAACTAAAACATCTGTCATCGCCGTCGAAAAACCATATAATCTGACAACGCCGCCAGAAAACCAAAATATCCGACATCGCCGCTGGAAAACCAATTAATCTGACATCGCCGCCAGAAAACCAAACCATCTGACTTCGCCGCCGGAAAACCAAAACATCCAACATCGCCGCCGAAAGACCAAATAATCTGACATCGCCGCCAGAAACCAAAACATCCGACATCGCCGCCGGGAAACCAATACATCCAACATCGCTGCCGAAAAACCAAATAATCTAACATCGCCGCCAGAAAACCAAAACATCCAACATCACCGCCAGAAAACCAAATAATCTAATATCGCCGCCAGAAAACCAAAACATCCAACATCGCCGCGAAAAAAACCAAAACATCCAACATCGCCGCAAGAAAACCAAATAATCTAACATCGCCGCCAGAAAACCAAAACATCCAACATCGTCGCCGGAAAACCAAAACATCCAACATCGCTGCCGGAAAACCAAATAATCTGACATTGCCGCAAGAAAACCAAAACATCCGACATCGCCGCCGGAATACCAAATAATCTGACATTGCCGCCAAAAAACCAAAACATCTGACATCGCCTCTGGAAAACCAAAACATCGAACAACTCTGCCGGAAAACAAAATAATCTGACATCGCCGCCAGAAAACCAAAACATCAAACATCGGCGCCGAAAAACAAAATAAAATGACATCGCCGCCAGAAAACCAAAACATCCAACATCGCCGCTGGAAGGCCAAATAATCGGACATCGCCGCCGGAAAACAAAATAATCCAACATCGCTGCCGAAAAACCAATAAATCTAACATCGCCGCTAGAAAACCAAAACATCCTACATCGCCGCCGGAAAACCAAATAATCTGACATCGCCGCTAGAAAATCAAAACATCCGACATCGCCTTCGAAAAACCAAATAATCTAACATCGCCGCCAGAAAACCAAAACATCCGACATCGCCACAGGAAAACCAAATAATTTGACATCGCCGCCAAAAAACCAAATAATCTAACATCGCCGCCAGAAAACCAAAACATCCAACATCGCCGGGAAAAAAACCAAAACATCCAACATCGCCGCAAGAAAACCAAATAATCTGACATCGCCGCCAGAAAACCAAAACATCCGACATCGCCGCCCGAAAACCAAAACATCCAACGTCGCCGCCTGAAAACCGGAACATCTGACATCGCCGCCGGAAAATCAAATAATATGACATCGTCGCCAGAAAACCAAAACATCCGAAATCGCCGCTAGAAAACCGAATAATCAGACATCGCCGCCAAAAAAACCAAAACATCCAACATCGCCGCAAGAAAACCAAATAATCTGACATTGCCGCCAGAAAACCAAAACATCCGACATCGCCGCCGAAAACCAAAACATCCAATATCGCTGCCGGAAAACCAAATAATCTGACGTTGCCGCCAGAAAACCAAAACATCTGACATCGCCGCCGGAATACCAAATAATCTGACATTGCCGCCAGAAAACCAAAACATCTGACATCGCCTCCGAAAAACCAAAACATCGAACAACTCGGTCGGAAAACCAAATAATCTGACATCGCCGCAAGAAAACCAAAACATCAAACATCAGCGCCGAAAAACAAAACATCCGACATCGCCGCCGGAAAATCAAAACATCCAACATCGCCGTCGGAAGGCCAAATAATCGGACATCGCCGTTGGAAAACCAAATAATCTGACATCGCTGCAAGAAAACCAAAATGTCAGACATCGCCGCCGGAAAACCAAAACATCCATCATCGCTGCCGGAAAGCCAAATAATCTGATATCGCCGCCAGAAAACCAAAACATCCAACATCGCCGTCGGAAAACCAAATAATCTGACATCGTCGCCAGAAAACCAAAACATCTGACATCGCCGTCGGAAAACCAAATAATCTGACATCGTTGCTAGAAAACCAAAACATCTAACATCGCCGCCAGAATACCAAATAATCTGACATTGCCGCCAGAAAACCAAAACATCCGACATCGGCGCCGGAAAACCAAAACGTCCAACATCTCCCCCGGAAAAGCAAACAATCTGACATCGTCGCCAGAAAACCAAAATATCTGTCATCGCCGTCGGAAAACCAAATAATCTGACAACGCCGCCAGAAAATCAAAGCAACCGACATCGCCGCTAGAAAACCAAATAATTAGACATCGCCGCCAAAAAACCAAAACATCTGACATCGCCTCCGGAAAACCAAAACATCGAACAACTCGGCCGGAAAACCAAATAATCTGACATCGCCGCCAGAAAACCAAAACATCAAACATCGGCGCCGAAAAACAAAATAAAATGACATCGCCGCCAGAAAACCAAATCATCCAACATCGCCGCCGGAAAATCAAAACATCCAACATCGCCGCCGGAAGGCCAAATAATCGGACATCGCCGCCGGAAAACCAAATAATCTGACATCGCTGCAAGAAAACCAAAACATCAGACATCGCTGCCGGAAAACCAAAACATCCAACATCGCCGCCGGAAAGCCAAATAATCTGATATCGACGCCAGAAAACCAAAACATCTGACATCGTTGCCGGAAAACCAAATAATCTGACATCGTCGCTAGAAAACCAAAATATTTGACATCTCCGTCAGAAAACCAAATAATCTGACATCGTCGCCAGAAAACCAAAACATCTGACATCGCCGCCGGAATACCAAATAATCTGACATTGCCGCCAGAAAACCAAAACATCCGACATCGGCGCCGGAACACCAAAACGTCCAACATCTCCGCCGGAAAACCAAACAATCTGACATCGCCTCCAGAAAACCAAAACATCCAACATCGCCGTCGGAAAACCAAATAATCTGACAACAGCGCCAGAAAATCAAAACATCCGACATCGCCGCTAGAAAACCAAATAATCAGACATCGCCGCCAAAAAACCAAAACATCCGACATCGCCACCGGAAAACCAAAAAATATGACATTGTCGCCAGAACACCAAAACATCCGACATCGCCGCCGAAAGACCAAAACATCCAACATCGCCTTCGAAAAACCAAATAATCTAACATCGCCGCCAGGAAACCAAAACATCCGACATCGTCGCCGGAAAACCAAATAATCTGACATCGCCGCCAGAAAACCAAAACATCTGACATCACCGCCGGAAAACCAAAACATCCAACATCGCCGCTGAAAGACCAAATAATCTGACATCGCCGCTAGAAAACCAAAACATCCGACATCGCCGCCGGGAAACCAAAACATCCAACATCGCTGCCGAAAAACCAATAAATCTAACATTGCCGCTAGAAAACCAAAACATCCTACATCGCCGCCGGAAAATCAAATAATCTGACATCGCCGCTAGAAAACCAAAACATCCAACATCGCCGCCAGAAAACCAAATAATCTAACATCGCCGCCAGAAAACCAAAACATCCAACATCGCCGCGAAAAAAACCAAAACATCCAACATCGCCGCAAGAAAACCAAATAATCTGACACGCCGCGAGAAAACCAAAACATCTGACATCGCCGCCCGAAAACCAAATAATCTGACATTGCCTCCAGAAAACCAAAACATCCGACATCGCCGCCGGAATACAAAATAATCTGACATTGCCGCCAGAAAGCCAAAACATCCGACATCGCCTCCGGCAAACCAAAATATCGAACAACTCCGCCGAAAAACCAAATAATATGATATCACCGCCAAAAAACCAAAACATCCAACATAGGCGTCGAAAAACAAAATAAAATGACATCGCTGCCAGAAAACCAAAACATCTGACATCGCCGCCGGAAAACCAAAAAAATTTGACAATGCTGCCAGAAAACCAAATAATCTGACATTGCCTCCAGAAAACCAAAACATCCGACATCGCCGCCAGAAAACCACAACATCCAACATCGCCGCTGGAAAACCAAATAATCTGACATCGCCGCCAGAAAACCAAAACATCTGAAATCGCCGCCGGAAAACCAAATAATCTGACATCGCCGCCAGAAAACCAAAACATTTGACATCGCTGCCAGAAAACCAAATAATCTGACATCGCCGCAAGAAAACCAAAACATCTGACATCGCCGCCGGAATACCAAATAATCTAACATTGCCGCCAGAAAACCAAATAATCCGACATCGCCACAGGAAAACCAAAACATCCAACAACTCCGCCGGAAAACCAAATAATCTGACATCGCCGGCAGAAAACCAAAACATCCGTCATCGTTGCTGGAAAACCAAATAATCTAACATCGCCGCAAGAAAACCAAAACATCCGACATCGCCACCGGAAAACCAAAACATCCATCATTACTGTCGGAAAACCAAATATACTGACATTGCCGCCAGAAAACCAAAACATCCGACATCGCCGCCGGAAAACGAAATAATCTGACATCGCCGCCGGAAAACCAAATAATCCGACATCGCCGCCAGAAAACCAAAACATCCGTCATCGTTGCTGGAAAACCAAATAATCTGACATCGCCGCAAGAAAACCAAAACATCCGACATCATCGCCGGAAAACAAAAACATCCAACATCGTCGTTGCACGACCAAATAATCTGACATCGCCGCCAGAAAACCAAAACATCCGACATCGCCGCCAAAAAACCAAAACATCCAACATCGCTGCCGGAAAACCAAATAATCTGATATCGCCGCCAGAAAACCAAAACATCCGACATCGCCGCCGGAAAACCAAATAATCTGAAATCGCCACCAGAAAACAAAAACATCTGACATCGCTGCCGGAAAACCAAATAATTTGACATCGCCGCCATAAAACCAATATATCTAACATCACCGCTGGAAACCAAATAATCTGACATTGCCGCCGAAAAACCTAAACATTTGACATCGCCGTTAGAAAACCAAAACATCCAACAACGCCGCCGGAAAACCAAATAATCTGACATCGCCGCCAGGAAACCAAAACATCCGACATCGCCGCCGAAAACCAAATAATCTGACATCGCTGCTAGAAAACCAAAACATCCGACATCGCCAGCGGAAAACCAAAACATCCAACATCGCCACCGGAAAACCAAATAATCTGACATCGCTGCTAGAAAACTAAAACATTCGACATCGTTGCCGGAAAACCAAAACATCCAACATCGCTGCCGTAAAACCAAATAATATGACAACGCCGCCAGAAAACCAAAACATCCGACACCATCGCTGCAAAACCAAATCGTCTGACATCACCGCTAGAAAACCAAAACATCCAACATCGCTGCTGCAAAACCAAATAATCTGACAACGCCGCCAGAAAACCAAAACATCCAACATCGCCGCCGGAAAACCAAATAATCTTACATCGCCGCCAGAAAACCAAATAATCTGGAATCGCCACAAGAAAACAAAAACATCTAACATCGCCGCCGGAAAACCAAAACATCCAACATCGCCGTCGGAAAACCAAATAATCTGACATCGCCTCCAGAAAACCAAAACATCCGACATCACCATCGGAAAACCAAATAATCTGACATCGTCGCCAGAAAACCAAAACACCCGACATCGTCGTCGGAAAACCAAATAATCTGACATTGCTGCTAAAAAACCAAAACATCCGACATCGCCGCTGGAAAACCAAATAATCTGTCATTCCGCCAGAAAACCAACAGATCTGACATCGCCGACGGAAAACCAAGACATCCAACATCTCCGCCGAAAAACCAAATAATCTGACGTCGCCGCCAGAAAACCAAAACATCTGACATCGCCGCCGGAAAACCAAATAATCTGACATCGCCACCAGAAAACCAAAACATCCTACTTCGCCGCCGGAAAACCAATCATCTGACATCGCTGCCGGAGAACCAAAACATCCGACATCACGGCCGGAAAACCAAAACATTCGACATCGCCGTCAGAAAACCAAATAATATGACATCGCCGCCAGACCAACATAAATCTTGTAATAGATCCTGACGTCGCCGCCAGTAACCAAAAATTTGAGAAACACCTGACATCGCCGTCAGACAAACATAAATCTGTTGGAACGCCTGACGTCTCCGTCAGACAAACAAAAGGTAGATAAAATTCTGACATCGCTATTAGAAAACCACACATCTGATAAGAGAAGCTGACTTTGCTGCCAGATAACTACAAATCTGTGAAACCTCTGACCTCGCCGTCAGTAAAAGTAGAAACATCTGACATCGCCGCCAGGCCTTCGCTAAATAAAAGCGAGCATCAAAATCCACACAATATTAAAAACCATCCAATGATAACAATCACAAGGAAACTGCGTTGCGGAAATAACATAAACTGGGGTCTAGACACCACTTGGGCCAAGATACCAACCATCTGTAAGATACACCTGAGAACAGAGAGGTAACAACCTAGCTTATGTTTCACATGCACATGTTTGAGATGGCGTAATGCTTTATACAAAATGGAAATGCTACGCGTTTGGGTAGATGTTATGCACGCATGCAGATGCAACGGAACTGAATCAGCAAAATAAATGCTAGAGATACAGAAACCACCCTGCTGGGGAAACAACCTACTCATGCCAATAACAATTGAACTTATGCCGAGAAACAGGCCCTTGCTGGCCTTCTGCAAAGAAAATGCCGGGGTAACAACATTCCTTCATCTTGTTGGGGATTACTCAACTGGGGGCGAATCTACCTAGGTTGTAGCTTACTCAGTGGGAAGAAAATCCAACCACAACTCACTGGGGAGTGCATACGAACATGCACTTTGCGGGGATTAAATATGCACCAACTGCTGAGGGAAAGCGTACATGCTACCTGCTCACTTAAACTGCATTTACATTTTACTGGGGATAGAGATGCCAACTCCACTTACTGGGGAATAAACTTTGGTTGGAGATAAACGGATTTCATCCATACCTCTTTGCCCCAAGGGTAACGACCCCGCAAAAATGAACAAACAGACAAGATATCCTACGCAAACAGAACTGTCTTAGTCATCATTCGTGACGTTGTTCAATTAATTCAAAGTTTTAACAGTTATTGGCCAAGGCCTGCAAGTTTATGTATGTACAAGTTTATCAAAACATTGGGCATTTTTTCACAAACAAAATAGTAAACATTAAAACAAAGTGAACTAGATACTGAATAATATATCTTTATTGACAAATGGCCTGTAAATAGGCAAAGTTTTACAACAGATGCAACCCCTGAAAAGAGGAAGTTGCGCAAACAAACAATACAGGTATGCACAGAAATATATAAAAGTGTATAGAAATGTCGACAATGTGGCACAGACAAACACCATGAGCTGATCCCTCTATGACTCACCTGACCTTAATGCTTTCCTGACGCTTCGTCTTCAGAAGAGATTGATTCGGATAAACGGCCCTCAGGTCCTCCCAATCCACTAAGCAATGAAGTTCCAACACAGACCGCAATCATTTGCTTTTCAATCCCTAACTTTTTCCCGAACCGCCCTTTCGGGTTTTCAATTCACAGGGATACCCATTTTTTCCAAATTCGCCTTTTCAGGTTTTTGACTTTGCGGGTTTACATCTTTTTCAATTTTATCCCGAACCCAATTCCTTTTTTATGGTTCGTCGGGATGCCCCATTTTTGCATGGATATTCTTTTTTCTTTCCAACGGGTCTCTTTAAGCAAACTATTTTTTAACTGCATCTGCGTTCACAGGGGATGTAAAATCCTCGCCATCCATGGTGGACAGCAACAAGGCTCCTCTAGAGAAGACCTTTTGAACGACATATAGACCTTCATAGTTGGGAGTCCATTTGCCCCTGTGATCTGATTATGGTGGGAGAATCTTTTTAAACACAAGATCGCCTGTCTGAAAGCTCTGAGGACGCACCTTCTTGTCGAAAGCTTTCTTTATCCGGCTCTGATACAACCGACCATATGCAATAGATGCTAGCCTTTTCTCATCCATCAGGCTAAGCTGATTCAATCTGTTCTTTATCCATTCTGCCTCATCGAGCTTGACGTCGACCAACACTCTTAAAGAAGGAATCTCGACCTCCAATGGTAGGACAACTTTCATACCATATACCAGTGAGAAAGGAGTTGCCCCAGTTGATGTACATACCGTAGTACGATAACTGTGTAAAGCAAAGGGCAACATCTCATGCCAATCCTTGTAAGTGACAACCATCTTTTGCACTATTTTCTTGATATTCTTGTTGGCGCTTCAACAGCGCCATTCATCTTAGGACGATAGGGAGATGAGTTATGATGCTCGATTTTGAAATTCTGGCACAATTCCTTCATCATCTTATTATTTAAATTCGAACCATTGTCCGTAATGATTCGCTCGGGTACTCCATATCTACAGATGATGTCCTTCTTTATGAACGGGGTTACAACTTTCTTTGGGATATTGGCATACGAGGCTACTTCAACCCATTTAGTTAAGTAATCAATGGCAACCAAGATGAAACGATGTCCATTGGATGCGGTTGGCTCAATCCTGCCAATCATGTCAATGCCCCACATAGAGAAAGGTCACGGGGGCGCCATAACATTCAACGGGCACGGCGGTACATGAATTTTATCTGCATAAATCTGGCATTTATGGCATTTCTTCGCAAATTTGAAACAATCTGACTCCATTGTTAGCCAATAATACCCTGCTCATAACAACTTCCGAGACATGGCATGCCCACCGGCGTGTGTACCAAAAGTACCCTCGTGGACCTCTTCCATAAGCAACGCTGCTTCCTTTTCGTCCACACATCTCAATAACACCAAATCATGGTTTCTTCTATAAAGCACACCATCTGGGTTCAGATAAAAGTTACCAGACAACCTCCTTAGAGTCTTTTTATCCTGAGCCGAAGCCCCTGGCGGATACTCTTGGTTCTTAAGGAAATTATGTATGTCGTAAAACCATGGTTTGCCATCAGCAGCTTCCTCAATGGCGAATACAAAAGCGGGCCTATCAAGGCGAGATATGAATATTCTTGGAGCATCATTCCAGAAATTCACTTTATACATCAAAGATAGCGTTGCCAAAGCGTCTGCCATCTGATTCTCTGCTCGTGGCACATGGTAAAACTCTACCCTGTCAAACAAAGGTAACAACCTCCTTGCATAATCTTTGTAAGTAATTAGATTTGGCTGACGAGTTTCCCACTCTCCCATGATTTGATTAACCACTAGCGCTGAATCGCCATATACATCCAAATTCTTGATTCTCAAATCAATAGCCTCTTCCAGACCCATGATGCACGCTTCATACTCGGCTGCATTATTAATTCAATGGAACATCAACCTGGCAGTGAAGGGGATATGAGTACCATGAGGAGTTGTAATGATTTCCCCAATTCCACTACCGTAGGAGTTGACGGCACCGTCGAATATCATCTGCCACTAGGAACCCTTCTCTGGACCTTCATCAAGTAATTGCTCTTCACAGTCCTTCATCTTGAGGAACATGATGTCTTCGTCAGGAAATTCAAACTTCATCGGTTGATGGTCTTCGATTGGCTGTTCAGCGAGGTACTCTGACGAAACACTTCCCTTGATAGCTTTCTGGGAAACATATTGTATATCGTACTCTGTTAGTACCATATACCACCGGGCAATTCTTCCTGAGAGTGCTTGCTTCTTGAAGACATACTTGATCGGATCCATCTTCGAAATCAACATGGTTGTATAATTAAGCATATATTGTCTCAAACGTTTGGCAGCCCAAGCGAGTGCGCAACACGTTTTCTCGAGCATTGAGTAACGAGACTCACAGTCTGTGAACTTTTTACTCAAATAATAGATCGCATGCTCTTTTCTTCCAGTCTCGCCATGTTGACAAGAGAACACAACCCATACTATTCTCAAGAACCATTAATTACATGATTAAAGGCCTTCCAGCTACTGGGGGTTGTTGCACCCTAAAATTTGCCCAACTTTTCTTTACCTAGCTTGTGTTTCATTTCATTCACATTGGCATTATCATTTGCATTTCATTGACATGTGTGCAAGAGATCAAGAGGTATGATTACCAATCAAGAGCTATACAAGACTATGAAGCTATCTAAGAAGGCTATTCAAGTGTTCAAGGGTTGATATCCTTGTGAGAGAAGTTAAAAGATCCTTAGAGAAAGGGTTGAAGCCAAGTGTGTAGGTCTCCTAACTTGAGAGTTGTGGGAAGATCATCAGATGATTCTGAGGCCATGAAGTTGGACTTGAGGTCTTCAGAGAGATCATGGGAAATGTTGAAGTTCATTTGGAAGCCTAGATAGGTTATTGTGCAAAGGATATGAAGATATACTCAACATTGGTGCAACTAGGCCTTCATCTGGGTGACCCTAAGATAACTGATGATTTGAAGAAGGTTGAGACCTAATCCAAGAGCCATGTGACCATGGATTGATGTGTTTAGATGTTCGAAGGATGATTCCAAGGTCAACTTATCATGGTTGAAGAGGTTGAGAAGTTTTAGGCTAGGGTTTCTAAGGCTTGACATTTTAAAATCCCCTAGCTTGACCCCTGACTTCAAGACTATTTAACTCAAGATATGATGTTCACCTTATCTTGACCCCAACATGATTGTTGTAAGGAATGATTTTATCTTTAATTTGAGTACTAGAAGTCCTTGATAGGGTTTATAGAACTCAAGTTATGAGTCAGACAAGTTACAAGTCATCTGAGGCATGTGAATTTGGAGCTTGAAAGTTACCCAACTTGCATGACACTTTTGCCCTAGAAGGATGAATCCTATGAACTTTTGGTCAACATGAATGTTGTTCCTTATTCTTTTAGCTTTATATAGAGTTCTAGAAGTCCATGATTGGATTTATAGAACTCAAGTTGTGGCTTTGACAAGTCAAGGGTATTTTGGGTATTTGGACATTACAGGTCATTTTGAATTATGGGTCCATTTCATTACCTTGCAAGCCTCAAAAGGAGTTTTGTTCAACTTGAAAGTTGCTCAAAATATTTTTTTTAGCTCAGCCAAGTATCAAGAGTCCATTTATATGGATTTGAGCAAGCATTGGTTGAAGGAATTTCTCAAAAAGGTCATTTTAATGAATTAAAAGGGAAAAATTCAAAAGAATTGGTAATTGAATGATTTCAAGACAAGTTAGTACTCATTTTGATTGGAAATAATATTCTTAACACTTTTGCATTATTACATTTTTGATTTGATACACATTTCATGGCATTTTGGTGGATTACTTCATGATAAAGTAACACTTCAAACATCCATCTTTGGTTGAAATCAAAGGAGAAAACTCACTCAATTACACTCCACAACTATCAAGCAAGTGATCTGAAGTAGATTGAGAGCAAAAACAAGGCAAATTCGTTCATACCATAAGTGAAATTTTGGAAGAAAGTTGAAAGTTGGAAGTCATAAATTGGGCCATGAATGGGCCCCCAATGGATCAAAACAGATTATAAATAGACTTTGGATCATTTTCAGAAGTTTCTAGTGCCATTTTTAGTTGAGAATCAGTTAGAGCAGTTTGTGGAAGAAGCTTGAAGTTGGATTTTTTGAGTTTGGAGATTGAGGAGGTTTCAGAAGAAATTGAACAGCAAGAACTCTTCATCATTATTCAGTGGAAGATTCTGCATCTTTTGGAAGAGAATTGGGCCCTGAAGGTCACCATATTCGAAGCTCTGAACCAGGTTTCTTCCTCTCAAAATTCCTCTTAAATTATGTACTTTCCAAGCATTAGATACGTCTGATTAGGATCTACTTGAAGCATAGATGGATTGTATAAGTTTCGTAGTGAATCGTGACGATTTTTACCATGGCATTCCAAGTTGTTGTTCGCATATCTCCCTTGTTAATGGTTAAAATTGAAAACAAATCCTAGATCGATGACCTAGGGAGAGAGACGAGTTGTTTGGTATAAGAAATCGTGAGTTTCGTTGAGTTTGGTAGAAGGCTACTGTTCCCGTTGCAAGGTAGGAGATGACTGGCGCTAGGCCGACCACCGTCTGGAATTACAGAAGCACCGTGTGGAATTCCCTCCGTTTAGTGTTTTAAAATTACCAGCTTCGTTCGTGGCCGTTAGATCTTACTGTTGAGTGGACTTGGTATGTGTATCTCCCGACTTAGATATGTGCATCTCTGGGCTTGGATTCCAAGCGCTATCCCCACCCCCCGTTTCTGAGCCCAAACCAAATTAACACATGGAATTGTTACTTCATACACCCTATGGCCTGCTTCATTTAGTTGAATAAAAATGCTGAATTAATTGAAGCTCTGGGCCCAGCGCACGTTTTCTGTTAACACCCCCCAGCGCAAGGCCCATTAGCCAATAACACGTGAACTTGTGCTCGTTGCACCTCCCTCCTATTTTCTTTTAATTTCCTTTTTCTTTTATTTGTTGTTTTAATACTTTTTAGTTTTAATTCATGTAAAAATAGTAATTGTTGTCATTAATTCCTGAAATAAATCATGTGGATACCTTGAGATGTTTAGATTTTTTTCATATTTTTTAATTTCTATTTTCATGCATTTTCCATTAATGGCATATTTTCTATTTTTAGTATGTTTTTAATAATTAAGAAATTGTGTGCTGAGCTTTGTGATTTTATTTCTCATTCATGCCTTTGAGTTTGGTATTGAAATTTTGTAGGCTGGTTGTAGACATGTTGATGATGTTATGTGATTTTTCTTATGATTTTTAGATGATTCTAAATAGGATTTTAGGATGGTTGTTTAGGAGTATTCATTGTTGGATCCCTTTAGGGTACCCTTGAGGTTTTAGATTTAGTTTGAGCCTTTTGATTTAGGTTTAACCCCTGATTTTTGTACCATAGAATGTTGATACATGTAGGATAGTATATTATTTTCCTTAGAATTTTTAGGAATGATTTTCAATTAGTTCCCTATTTTACAAATTAACTTTAATTTAGGTGATCCTAACTTAGAGAACTTCACAGATTAACCTTGTAAATGGCCATTAAATGATTCTAAGTAGTGTATTCTTTCTTGATAGTACATTCCTTTGGTTTGTATTATCTTTATCCTTCAAGTCTTGATGAGGAGCCCTCTTGGGAGAGCCTAATCCTTCCTTTGGTATGTGCATTCCTCAGGAGGTTGAGCCTGGATTGACATTCTTGGCATGATATATTCCCTTGGTTTATATGATGTCATCCATCTCAAAGTCCTTTTCTTAGGATCCCTCTTGGGAGAGCCTAATCCTTCCCTTGGTTGGATTCTATGCATTCCTCAACAGGTTGAGCCTGAGATGGACATTCTGTGGTGATACACAACAATCAGTTACCCTTAGATTGATATCTAGGACCAATACCCAGTCTTTTCTGTCCTATTGACATAGGATCCCTCTTGGGAGAGCCTAATCCTTCCTTTGGTTGGATTTTGTGCATTCCTCAAGAGGTTGAGCCCATGATGGACTCTGGTGTTGATACACCTCCAACCTGATGTAGCTTGGGATGACTCCCTTGTTGCTCATTTTGGTTTCTCTCCCTTGTTTGAATTGCTTGATGCATTAGAATAGGATCATGTTTAGATCATTTTAAGCTAGGAGCATGATTGCTTAGAGGTTGAGTGGGTCTCCCACTGCTTGTTTGCATTAAGGGTTGAGGTGATCCTCCCCTTGCTTGTGTGTTGTCTTTCTTTTCACCTGTGTGTTAGCCTTAGAGGTTGAGTCTGTCTATCCCTGCTTGTCTGTTTTCTTCTCCGTTTGATTGCTTAGAGGTTGAGTGAGTCTCCCTCTGCTTGTATTGCTGCATTGCATGCGCATCTTTACTGTTTTCTTATGTATATCTGTTTACTGTTAAGCTGATGCTTTGTCTGTTTTGTATCCCATTCACATGATCCCCTAGGAGTCTCACTTCCTTTGATAAGGAAGTGGTGATTAGAACTTTAGGTTGAAACCTATGCATGATAACTTCTAGGAGTGCCCTGTCTCAAACCTCAACCATAGGATGAATCCTTAGAATGAAAACATTAGGACTTGACAGTTTCCCCATAGTGTTCGTTCTCTTCTCATCTCAAAACAACAGTAAAAAACATAATAAAGGCAAGTTAGTACAAGCGCGTTACGAGCCTTAAGCTACTTGGGTAATGATAATTGAGCGGCCTCCTCTCAATCGTCTAGAGTGTTTAGTATACGTCCTTTGGACGATATGCGACACATTCGTTCCCAGGTCATAGTCTCTGGAGCTGTATTAGCTACAGACGTCCATATTCGATAAGCGAGACGTCAGTCTCGTAACCAATTAGTCGGGATATCGTTGGAATGCAAGATCCCAGCGACATCTTTTTCATCCCATTAATTATGAAAATATATTTGTTGGACAGTGAAAGTACTTGTCCAAATAATTAGGAGAAATATTTTAGAAACGAAAGTTCGAACGACACACCATTCAAGGTGTACGCCTCAATAGTAGTCACTCTCAAATTCGAGGAATGCGCGACTCCAAGAACTTGATTCTTTCGTGATTTAATTTAGAAAAAAATAATTTGAATGGATTAGCGTACTCGAACTAGGCGCGCTAGGTATTCTAGAAAAGTAAGATCATAAGGATCACAACTCAAGGTGTGCACCTCGAGAGCAATCCTTCGGAAATTCAAGGAAGGCGAGATCCAAGAATTCAATTGTTTTGAAATTTGATTAAGAAAAATAGTTTAATTTAATTAAGAAAACTAATTTTAATTTTCATATATAAAATTAATTAATCAATTGCTTATAAAAAGATTTTGAGAAAAAAGCTAATTATAATTAATTGTTTTGAAAAAAGTTTAATATCTTAAAAAAAGATTTTAACTTAATTAATAAAATATAACTTTCTAATATTCAAAATATTATTTGATAATAATTTTGAAATATATATCTTTTAAAAGAATATCTAATTAATTAATTGAATTGAGAGAAAAGTGTTTTGAAAATCAAAAAATGGAACAACCGTAACTCAAGGGCGTGCGCCTCGAGAACAGTTGTTCAAGGACCCAAGGAGTGCTAGACCCCAAGATCCCACTACTTTCCTGGATTAATTAAAAAAACACTTAGTCAAAATTTAAATCAGGGTCAAGGTCTAACATAAATCCAACGAGATAGAAATCAAAAGGAATTTTAACAAGATGACTAAAAAAAATTAAAATTAACTTCTAATCATCTAAACCAATTAATCCCAGAGTTTAATTATCACTTAAAAATATAATATCAAAATCAAATTATCAAGACTTAATTAAGTAAGTTGAGATTATATAAAAAATAAAAAAAAAACTAAACAAGATTGTGTATGAGAAATAAATGTGAATACAAGAAGATATCCATGGGAAAGAAAACACTAACAGTATGTTCAAACAAAACTCAAAATGAAAGTAACCAATTATGACTTGGTTTTACTATTCAAATGTAAACAGATCCAAACATTAACTTGGTGTAACAAATTACTAAATTGAACTTGATCCAAATCTTAAATTCAAACAAAACTAGCAATTTAAAAAAAAACAAGAGATATCACATTATTTCTAAATATCAATAGTAATGTACATGAGGTCACTACATCGGTCCTACATCACACATAGCATACTACATGGACCCAAATTTTAACAAACACCTTACACCAACATTCAATGCCAACAACTTTTTCACAAAAGCTTATTTCAAAAATTGTAACAAAGTACTAAATGAAACCCACAACTTCGTATGAAAATAGCATGCCATTCAAATACATATATGCTATATAGCAGCAAAAACAAAATGGCGATTGATTTGTAACTTCTGTTTTTTTGCACCGATAAACATGTCCACCTTAATTTCAATCACAGACGACAATCGAAATAGACATAATAAGTAGGCACAAGAATATACAACCAATGCAATACTTTGTTCAATAAGCAGTACGAGAATATACAACCAATGCAATACTTTGTTCAATAAGCAGTATGATGGACATTTGATTTCACACTGTTACTGAATCGCATATACGGCACAATTTAATCACAGCACAACAATAAATTGATTACGACAACCAAATCGAAATGGCATGTAACACAAACAGAATGAAACTCTAAAAGCATAACAAATCATGATTCCACACAGACCACAATGATATTAGAAATGAAATTAATAAAAAATGTTGAGTTCAGAATTAAGATAAGTATCAATAATATTTACAGTGAATGAAATTCAGGTTTCGAACAACAATGTTAAGAACTATCATACTAAACAGCACCGCAGTAAGATAAGGAAACCAAATCACATGAATAACCAATAAATTTATGATGGATGCTGGTTGAAACACATTACGGTAGTGATTCTGTACATATTCAGAAAGAGACAGTTGAATCGAAATTATTTTAGGTGAGAGCAGAAAACACAAATGGAAACCAAATTCTAAGGATTAAAACGATAAGCAATCGTACACGGCGAACACATTGTATCACAACCACACATTGTATCACAACTGCAAACAAGAACATACCAGTAAAGCAACAACAAAATCAGTTTTTAAATAAAGCAAATCACCTTAAAAACTGAGACGAAATCAGATCCGCAACATTGTCTACAACTTATTTTTAAAAAATACAAGTAGAATTAAGCATCACAACAGCAAGCAATAAATTGAATACAAACAATATCAGAGCATAATTTAAATGGTGTGAGTCAAAGAGAAATGATGTGAAAATTACCAACATTGCATCGTCAACATTGTTGTTGATATTTTGCTGCTTCTCGGTGAATAATGGAGTGTCGTAACGGTACTGAAGTGTGACGTCGAAACAACGTCAAAGGTCGCTGTTGCTAACGTCGTATTATCGCAGAAGAGGTTGATGTCACGACTGACCTGCTGTTGTGAAGAAGAGAAAACCGAGTTGTTGCTGTTTTTGAAAACAAAGCTCGAGAAATCGATGGGATCTCACTTGTCACGCGTCGCAGATGCGTACATCTTGTTGTCGTTGTCGTTACGCGTTTGCCAACGAATTATAACCCAGGTCGAAGCTTCAGCCGCACTTCCCGTTCTTGTTTCGGTAAGCCACGACGATGAATCACGGATGTGCGTGAGGATTTGGCCCGTTGCTGAGTTGAATCTTCAGACAAGGAGGAGTTTATTATTGTCTAATGAGAACTTCACGGCGATTTGACGAAATCGAAAGAAGTGTTGAAATTGTTTTCTGTTGTGTTGAGGAAAAAAATGAAAAGGGGTTATAATGTAGTGTGCAGCGGCAATGAGGGGAGGAAAGCAGAGGATTCTCAAAAGGTTTTCGTCATTGATTTGGGGCTGGCGGCTGTGGTGAGAGGAAGACAAGGATTAGGGTTTCACGGTTTGGGATTGGGGCGCCCTTTTTCTGATGAAGAAGAGGAACAGTAACCTCTTTTATACTGACCCCTCCATTTCATTTTCCTCTTCTATTCCCTCAACGGGCTGCAAAAACCAATGGGCCTATCTTCAACTCAATTTCTTTGCTTATTTTTTTACTTTTCTTTTTATTTTAAATTTTTTACTAATTAATTCTATTTTCTAAGTTAGTTAATCTAAACCTATTGCTAATCTATTTTAATAAAATTCTATAACTCTATATTCCAATAAAAAGCAAAATTCTAATTTAATTTTAATAATAATAATAATAATAAAAACTATTTATCTTAATTAAAACAATCTATTTTTAATAAAAATCTAAATAATTCTAAGTTCTATTTAAAATAATCTTACTTCTAAAATCTAATCTAATTAATTAATATAAAAAATATATATTACATATCATAAAAAAAAGAAATTATGAAATAGATATATACAAAAACAAATGCCACATGGCACGCTCTTATGGGGCTAAAAAAGTGAGAATGCTCGTTTTTGCTGAAAAATACGCTACGCTGTATAAGCGAGGTAAATTAAAAATAAAGTCGGGCAAATGAAAATTTTGAAAAAGGTAGGACAAATTTGGGGTATAACAGATGCCCCTATCTAATTGCCTTAAACCTGAGCGAATGAACTGCTGCATGGCGTTCATTTTAAGGTGGAAGTCAATTAGATAAAAGAAGACCCCGAAATTTGTCCGACAAGTAAGTGAAATGCAGTAAGATATACTGGAACGAGGTAGCAGGATGCGAAAGATGAATAAGATAATTTGACATTCTCTGGGTGGTCGAAGCAGTCCCTTATCTAATAAGGTCCTTCGCGATACCAAAGTAGTATAGGCGATCCTCTTTGGGTGGTCGAAGCAGTCCCTCATTTGTTAAGGTCCTTCGCGATACCAAAGTCGTATAAACTAGCCTCTTTGGGTGGTCGAAGTGGTCCCTCATTCGTTAAGGTCCTTCGCGATACCAAAGTGGTATAAACGTGCCTCTTTGGGTGGTCGAAGCAGTCCCTCATTCAATAAGGTCCTTCGCGATACCAAAGTAGTATCTCTGAACACAAACGAGATTTCTTCGGGTGGTCGAAGCGGTCCCTTATCCAATAAGGTCATTCGCGATACCAAAGCAGTATCTATGAACACAAACGAGATTTTTTCGGGTGGTCGAAGCGGTCCCTTATCCAATAAGGTCCTTCGCGATACCAAAGCAGTATCTCTGAACACAAACGAGATTTTTTCGGGTGGTCAAAGCAGTATCTCTGAGCCAAAATTCCTATTAGAGGAACAACATTGTACCAACTCTGCAGGGGGAAAGCCTTCAAGAAACGTTTTAAGATAACCTCTGCTTGGGGAGCCATAAGAGCAATAGCTGCTGGGGATTATCATCATCAACTGCATGGTTGAAGAATGACTTGATGGGGAGTAGAATTCCTTGAACTCGCGAGGTATCAGCTCTTTTCAGAGAAATACCGCCGACTTTGATGGAGGGCTAACTAAGATGCTAGTGAACTCATCCTGGATTCTGCTATGCTGCTATGCCACGTAATGCTAATGGGGATAACAATATTATTCGTTATGATGCACAAACATGCAACTAAAAATGCAACTGCTAGGGAATGCAAGATGCGTATGCAAGTGATGTGCAAATGCTTGATATGATTATGATATGATGTTGTATGCTTATGACAATGCCCATGATCAGGTATGTTGGGGATAAACATCTGGCGACTTCACTGGACTTGGTAGTTGCCAAGTGAATTGGACTTTGGTTTTATGAGGGTGCCAACGGAGGTGGACTTTTACTGGTTGCCAATGTGAATGGACTTTTTAGGGTAAATTGAAGGTGCCAACTGGAGTGGACTTTTCCTGGTTGCCAATATGAATTGGACTTTAAGAGAGGTGCCAACGAGGGTGGACTTTATGAGAGGTGCCAACGGGGGTGGACTTTGAAATGGTTTGCCAGACGGGAACATGGACTTTAAAATGATTTTCCAGACGGGAACTGGACTTTAAAATGATTTTCCAGAAGAGAACTGGACTTTAAAGGATTTTCCATACGTGAACTGGACTTTGACGGATTTGCCAGACGAGAACTGGACTTTGAAGGATTTTCCAGACGAGAACTGGACTTTGAAGGACTTACCAGACGAGAACTGGACTTTAAAATGATTTGCTAGACGGGAACTGGACTTTAAAGGATTTTCCAGACGAGAACTGGACTTTAAAGGATTTTCCAGACGAGAACTGGACTTTGAAAGATTTTCCAGACGAGAACTGGACTTTAAAGGATTTGCCAGATGAGAACTGGACTTTGAAGGATTTGCCAGAAGAGAACTGGACTTTGAAGGATTTGCCAGACGAGAACTGGACTTTAAAATGATTTGCCAGACGAGAGCTGGACTTTGAAGGATTTGCCAGACAAGAACTGGACTTTGAAGGATTTGCCAGACGAGAACTGGACTTTGAAGGATTTACCAGACGAGAACTGGACTTTAAAATGATTTGCCAGACGGGAACTGGACTTTAAAGGATTTTCCAGACGAGAAATGGAGTTTAAAGGATTTTCCAGACGAGAACTGGACTTTGAAGGATTTTCCAGACGAGAACTGGACTTTAAAGGATTTACCAGACGAGAATTGGACTTTGAAGGATTTGCCAGACGAGAATTGGACTTTGAAGGATTTTCCAGACGAGAACTGGACTTTAAAATGATTTGCCAGACGAGAGCTGGACTTTAAAGGATTTGCCAGACGAGAGTTGGACTTTGGAAGTTTAATTTCGGTTACAAAGCTCTGACAGGTATCAGGTCCAGGCCGTGGGGATGAAACCCAATGACATAGAGGCTCTTTCAGGAGGCTAAGGTTATTTGATGGGGTGATGACATGATTCCCCGACACTCAACTCTTGCCGACGAGAATAAACTTGCTGGAGTAACTGCCCCAATGTTGTTCAACTTGCCCCAGTCTGGGTCTATGAAGACATTTTCCTTGAAAGGAAATTGGAAGCAGTCGTACCATGAGATGAACTCGAGATGGCTTGCCCCAGCATTCCAATTCGTGAAAGGAAGTTGGAAACAGTTGTACCATGAGATGAACTCGAGATGGTTTGTTCCAAAATTCCAAGTCATGAATGGAATTCGGAAGCAGATATACCATGAGATGGTCTCGAGATGGTTTGTTCCAAATTTTAGTCAGGAAGGATTTTGACCTTTATTAACTGACCCTTAGGGTAATTGGCTTCAAATTATTCTTGAGGTAGTCTGCTCCAGAATGAGCGTTGAAGCGACATGACTAGTGCTGATTGAGCATTGGAGGGACTCTCCCTTAATCAAAAGAAACCCTAGGTAGCCTGCCTCTAGTCGGATCCTTTGCAGAAGTCGTATACTCGTTCTGGTAAGAACCTAACTTCTAGCTGATATGTCATGACGGCTTACAAATGTTGAGCGTAGCGACTCATCCAAAGCATGTTGACTGCGTGAGCGTAGCGACTTAACCAAGGCGTGTTACTCGTTCTAGCGTAGCGACTTAACCAATGCATATGGATTGCGTGAGCGTAGCGACTTAACCAATGCGTGTTAGTCGTGCTTTTGCTCTGCCCCAAGGCTTTTGACGCTTGTTGACCTCAACCGTTATCGATCTCTGGCACGGACAGCTTGACCAAGTTGAAAGCATAAAGGGAAATGACCCATGTTCAACTAATATGCCCCTGTTCAAATGGTATGCCCCAGTCTGTCGGGTATTTGAAGGATTTCTTCTGGGATGAGAACTTTGGCGGTGATTACACCAGGATATGGCTTGAACCCATTTGCTCCAGTGTCTGAACCTTGTAGCGGTTTTCCCCTGTTTAAACCTCTGAAGGACTTGCCCCAGATTCGCAGGGTTAGGAGAAAGTCTTAATTCAGGCCAACACCAATGAGTGATCAAGTTCCTCTTTGATTGCAATTTGTTGGAATTTCTATAATGTTAAGTACTGATTTGCAGTTTAAAATTGTTCATTCAAAAATGGTAATTTTAATGCGACATTCATGCAAGTTTTTTGAAAATATCATTTATTGGGAATGATGTGAAAGTCTGTGACGATTGGACTGTTAATCCAAACTCAATGCTGATTTAATTGGTGTGAAAGATATAGCAAGAATATAACACCAATACATAAGATTAGTAAATATGTAGGAGTCAGTTTACACAACCTCGCAGTAGTATGCTTTCAGAATAAAACTCCGCCTCAATTAGGTCTTTTGAGGGTTGTATCGTGGTCTGGTTCACGGTTATAGAAACAAAGGATATTAGGCTCAAAGTATTATTTGTACCCACCCCCTTCTTCGTAATGATCTCCATACCTACGTTCAGTTAATTTTGCACTTGCTTGACGGTGTAAACTTGATGGTTCAAAGTTTGCTTGAAATGGCAGCCACCTTATTTTGATGGATGCCAGTAACCCCTTGATTTGGGTGGCCATTGAATCTTATTTTATTTTTGTTGAGGGTTTGAGGACCTATTTTTGGTTTTGTTTTTTTGATCCCTAACTTTTGCATGGACTGACTTTGCTTGTCAGATCCATCGGGATTGCCTTGATTTTGCCTAAGTCTCCTTTTAAGGTGTTTGACTTAGCAGGCTTTTTTTTATTTTTTTTGAAGGATTGTGACTGCCATATCAAGGGTTATTGATGAACAACCGTCTTGTATTTGGGATTTTGCTTTGAGTGTGGGATTGGATTAACTGAACAACTACCCTGCCCCAGGTTGAGTATTTAAGGGTTTGAATATCCGAAGGAAACTCCTACTTCTAGGCTCGAAGTGGTTGACTAGGGACTAACTCCTTATCTCTCCAGTGTTTGGGGGTTCAAAACAATGCATGTACATCATTAGCAGGATTCTATCTGAAAGCATACTATCAGCAATAATGGGTATTTCGTTTTCGTCATCCTCCCTCAAATCTTTGCTAAACAGCAGTGCGATAAAGTGAAGTGAAATATTTTTGTGATTTTTTTTGCGATAAACAAGAAAATATGAGTGAATACAAATGAACTTGTTCAAAACATGCATAATTATCACATTAACAATACCATTAATAAACGACAATGTCTAAAAGCAAGTAGCAATTAACAGAAAAGAAATTACAAATGCAAATGATAAAAAAATGTCCTGAAGTTGCCAGTGTTGAGGATGGCTTCTTGTCCGAACCACGGGATTTAACAAATGCCTCTTGAAGTGTTGGAACTCATTTCGGTGAGAAGCTGACGTGCATAACCAAATTTCCTTCTAGAAAGGATATGAATTTCTTGTCAATCAACTGTTGCACCTTGGCATGAAAAGCTTTGCAATCCTCAGTTGAATGTCCCATTGATCCAGCATGATATCCACAATGAACATCGGGATCATACCCAGACGGGTATGGTTTTGGCAAAGGCTTGATAGCTTTGGGTTCTACTAGCGAGTTTCAAACCAGATGCGGAAAAAGTTGACTATACAACATAGGAACTAGATGAAGAGGAGCAGTCTTTCTTTCCAAGTTGTTTTGAGGCCTATGTCGATTCTGATAACCTCGGCCACGGGTTTGTTGATTTGCATGAGGAGCAATCCAGGGTTTCTGGTATGGTGCCATAGGCCTGATTGGTTTCCTATAATGATGATATGGCGCAGGCAATGGTAATTGTCGATATGAGGATGAACCATACAGTTTTTTTGGTGCACCTTGAGAATACTCGACATTTGCTATGACCACATCAATTTCATTATCCTCTTCCTCTTGCGGATTGCTAAAGGATTCAGTCTCGCCCGTCTGGTTGCTCGAAGCATCCTGGATTTGTTTAGTTTTAAGTTAATTCTCGATGCGTTCTCCTACTATTATAAGGTCAGGGAAGCTCAAGAATGCACTTCCAGCCATTCTTTCATGATAAGATTCATGCAGGCTGTCCAAAAACATGTCGATCAATTCTTTGTCCGAGAGTGGTGGTTGCACCCTGGCTGCTAGCTCTCTCCACTGTTGTGCATATTCCTTAATGGATTCATCGCTCTTCTGAGATAGGCTTTGCAACTGCGTGCGACTGGGAGCCGTGTCTAAATTATACTCATATTGCTTTAGGAAAGCATTGGCTAAATCTCTCCATGATTGGATGCGGCTTCTCTCTAAATCCATGTACCAATTCAAAGATGCTCCATTCAAACTGTCTTGAAAACAATGAATCATCAACTTGTCATCAAGGACATGAAAAGTCATCTTTCGGAAAAACATTACCAAATGACGCTTTGGGCAACTGAGACCGGTGTACTTCTGGAAGTTAGGTAGTTTGAATCTCGAAGGAATTACCAGGTCTGGCACAAGGCACATATCAACAACATCAAGCCCAGAATTATCACGCGCTTTCATAGCTTGAACCTTTTCCTAAAGGGCATAAAACCTCTCCTCCATAGAATCAGTCAATGGCATCATTTGAGGCTGGGCAGGAATGTTCATTGGCAAAAGATTACCACTAGCCAGATGATCATACAAGGGGTTGGTCAACATAGTGAAACCTGATGAAGAGTTAAGATTCTCCATCCCACTTTTTTGAGCATTAGCCTCTAACATAGCTACCCGAGCTTTCCACTTGATTAGTCTGACTAGCTCTTCGAGTTGTCTGTGCTCCTTTTGACTACACTTGAACTCACTTCAACTTCTTTGCGGCTACCACAAGTTCAGTATGAGTGTCGGGAAATCATCTGGAGGTTATGGAGAATGGATGGATAAGCTTTCTAGTTGAGAAAATGATATGCAATGCAAATGAAATGCAATGCAATGTAGGTACAAACAGGATCCAGGATAACATAAGCAGGTCAAAGCGCCCTAGCCGGTAGACTATACAAGGCAAGTTCTAGATTCTGTACCCACAGACCCACTCACGGGATAGCTTCTATGTTGATGGATAAGGTTCCCAGGATCACAGACACCGATCGCATCAACATCACGCAACAGGCTAGCTGTATTATAACGAGAGTACGATAGGGTCTCTCCTGAGCGGAGTCTTCATGCTAGGCACACGAGGAGCGGGTCCTCGAAGACTAATACTACACGACTACCAATATAGAAACTGGTTCTAAGAGCGGTTCCCAGAGTCACGGACCCTTCATGAATCAAATCGTGCAACAGGCTAGCTGCATTACGATAGGATCTACGAAAAGGTCTATTCTGGAGGAGCTTTCATGCTAGGCACACAAGAAGCGAGTCCTTGGGGACTAACGCTACTCGACTACTAATTCTAAACTATGTTTTCTCTCTTCTTTTTCCAAAGCTCGGGTGTAGAGCTTTACTTGTGATATTTTCCCAGAATCCAACAAGCAAATATACTACAGAGCATATAATAGAAAGAGAAAGCAATAAATAAGGAACAGGAGAAAATAAACATAAAGAAAACAGCTAAGCAAAAGGTTAGTACTCTCAAATCGAGTCAAGTTAGGCTTGACTCTCTCTTGCATAGGGCAATGCGTATCCCCAGTAGAGTCGTCATCTGTCGTACCTCGAAAAATACGATCCTCGCGATGGACGCGGAAAATACTGTTCGAAACAGAGTCGCCACCGAACTTTATTCATTCCAAGGATGGAATAGGAAAATATCGATAAAACCTTAAAAGGGATAAGAACATGGTCATCGCAACCAATATTCTAGGTTCGGGAGTCGATTACATGAGGGGAAGGTATTAGCACCCCTTATGGCCGTTGTACTCAACGGGAACCTCTTGATTCGATTCGAGAGTAAAGTTAGCTGCGCTTGTTTGTTTTCTTCTAAGGTTTCTCCTATAGGGGAAATGGGTGATTTTAAGATAGGGTGCTCGCCAAGGATTAGGGCCCTTGTGCCTACGTATCTTCACTTGTAATAAGTGGAAAATCAGAGCATTCGTAGTTCGGGGACTACGGGAAAAAAATGGGGGATTGTGCTCGCTAGGATTATCGCAATCCAATGCCTACGTATCTCATTGATAAATGAGAAATCAGAGCAGTCGTAGTTCGGCTAACTACGGTAAAAGGTTTGGTATGTGAACGAGTGTTTAGGTCGCATTCTAACTGCTAAACATTGGCTTGTCTGCTCGCTAGGGGAGGCTGAAGCACTAGTTTGTTATGCGCGGAAGAAGGGACTAAACAATGTTCTTTGGTAAAAGGTATTTGGATTGGAAAACGCACGAGGGCGAGGAATTTAGTGTTTAAGAAGGATTCAATCGCACGGGGGCAAGAAAGAGGAGTTGGAATGGTTGAATATTTTAGGGAGAATGACGACTACTCGATAAACGAGACGCCAACCTCGCAATCAATTAATCGGGATATCATTGGAATGCTAGATCCCAACGATACCTTTTTCATTCAATTTCAAAAGTTGTGTTTGATGGACGGTTTAGAATGGGAACAAGTTTGAATTGAAGGAGATTTATATTCGAACGCACGAGGGTGAGAAACGAGGTTAAACAGGTTGTATATTTAGGAGGAATGACGAATATTCGATAAGCGAGACGTCAGTCTCGTAACCAATTAGTCGGGATATCGTTGGAATGCTAGATCCCAGCGACATCTTTTTCATCCCATTAATTATGAAAATATATTTGTTGGACAGTGAAAGTACTTGTCCAAATAATTAGGAGAAATATTTTAGAAACGAAAGTTCGAACGACACATCATTCAAGGCGTACGCCTCAATAGTAGTCACTCTCAAATTCGAGGAATGCGCGACTCCAAGAACTTGATTCTTTCGTGATTTAATTTAGAAAAAAATAATTTGAATGGATTAGCGTACTCGGACTAGGCGTGCTAGGTATTCTAGAAAAGTAAGATCATAAGGATCACAACTCAAGGTGTGCACCTCGAGAGCAATCCTTCGGAAATTCAAGGAAGGCGAGATCCAAGAATTCAATTGTTTTGAAATTTGATTAAGAAAAATAGTTTAATTTAATTAAGAAAACTAATTTTAATTTTCATATATAAAATTAATTAATCAATTTCTTATAAAAAGATTTTGAGAAAAAAGCTAATTATAATTAATTGTTTTGAAAAAAGTTTAATATCTTAAAAAAAGATTTTAACTTAATTAATAAAATATAATTTTCTAATATTCAAAATATTATTTGATAATAATTTTGAAATATATATCTTTTAAAAGAATAATAATTGTAACTTATTATAAAAATATCTAATTAATAAAATTGATTTAAAAATATCTCTTAGAAGCTTTAATTGAATTGAGTGAAAACAGTTTTGAAAATCGAAAAATGGAACAACCGTAACTCAAGGGCGTGCGCCTCGAAAACAGTTGTTCAAGGACCCAAGGAGTGCTAGACCCCAAGAGCCCACTACTTTCCTGGATTAATTAAAAAAACACTTAGTCAAACTTTAAATCAGGGTCAAGGTCTAACATAAATCCAACGAGATAGAAATCAAAAGGAATTTTAACAAGATGACTAAAAAAAATTAAAATTAACTTCTAATCATCTAAACCAATTAATCCCAGAGTTTAATTATCACTTAAAAATATAATATCAAAATGAAATTATCAAGACTTAATTAAGTAAGTTGAGATTATATACAAAATAAAAAAAAACTAAACAAGATTGTGTATGAGAAATAAATGTGAATACAAGAAGATATCCATGGGAAAGAAAACACTAACAGTATGTTCAAACAAAACTCAAAATGAAAGTAACCAATTATGACTTGGTTTTACTATTCAAATGTAAACAGATCCAAACATTAACTTGGTGTAACAAATTACTAAATTGAACTTGATCCAAATCTTAAATTCAAACAAAACTAGAAATTTAAAAAAAAACAATAGATATCACATTATTCCTAAATATCAATAGTAATGTACATGAGGTCACTACATCGGTCCTACATCACATATAGCATACTACATGGACCCAAATTTTAACAAACACCTTACACCAACATTCAATGCCAATAACTTTTTCACAAAAGCTTATTTCAAAAATTGTAACAAAGTACTAAATGAAACCCACAACTTCGTATGAAAATAGCATGCCATTCAAATACATATATGCTATATAGCAGCAAAAACAAAATGGCGTTTGATTTGTAACTTCTGTTTTTTTGCACCGATAAAAATGTCCACCTTAATTTCAATCACAGACGACAATCGAAACAAACATTATAAGTAGGCACAAGAATATACAACCAATGCAATACTTTGTTCAATAAGCAGTACGAGAATATACAACCAATGCAATACTTTGTTCAATAAGCAGTACGATGGACATTTGATTTCACACGGTTACTGAATCGCATATACGACACAATTTAATCACAGCACAACAATAAATTGATTACGACAACCAAATCGAAATGGCATGTAACACAAACAGAATGAAACTCTAACAGCATAACAAATCATGATTCCACACAGACAACAATGATATTGGAAATGAAATTAATAAAAAATGTTGAGTTCAGAATTAAGATAAGTATCAATAATATTTACAGTGAATGGAATTCAGGTTTCGAACAACAATGTTAAGAACTATCATACTAAACAGCACCGCAGTAAGATAAGAAAACCAAATCACATGAATAACCAATAAATTTATGACGGATGCTGGTTGAAACACATTACAGTAGTGATTCTGTACATATGCAGAAAGAGACAGTTGAATCGAAATTATTTTAGGTGAGAGCAGAAAACACAAATGGAAACCAAATTCTAAGGATTAAAACGAGAAGCAATCGTACACGGCGAACACATTGTACCACAACCACACATTGTATCACAACCGCAAACAAGAACATACCAGTAAAGCAACAACAAATTCAGTTTTGAAATAAAGCAAATCACCTTAAAAATTGAGACGAAATCAGATCCGCAACATTGTCTACAACTTTTTTTTAAAAAAATACAAGTAGAATCAAGCATCACAACAGCAAGCAATAAATTGAATCCAAACAATATCAGAGCATAATTTAAATCGTGTGAGTCAAAGAGAAATGATGTGAAAATTACCAACATTGCATCGTCAACATTGTTGCTGATATTGTGCTGCTTCTCGGTGAATAATGGAGTGTCGTAACGGTACTGAAGTGCGACGTCAAAACAACGTCAAAGGTCGCTGTTGCTAACGTCGTATTATCGCAAAAGAGGTTGATGTCGCGGCTGACCTGCTGTTGTGAAGAAGAGAAAACCGAGTTGTTGCTGTTTTTGAAAACAAAGCTCGAGAAATCGATGGGATCTCACTTGTCACGCGTCGCAGATGCGTACATCTTGTTGTCGTTGCCGTTACGCGTTTGCCAACGAATTACAACCCAGGTCGAAGCTTCAGCGGCACTTCCCGTTCTTGTTTCGGTAAGCCACGACGTTGAATCACGGATGTGCGTGAGGATTTGGCCCGTTGCTGAGTTGAATCTTCAGAAAAGGAGGAGTTTATTGTTGTCTAATGAGAACTTCACGGCGATTTGACGAAATCGAAAGAAGTGTTGAAATTGTTTTCTGTTATGTTGAGGGAAAAAATGAAAAGGGGTTATAATGTAGTGTGCAGCGGCAATGAGGGGAGGAAAGCAGAGGATTCTCAAAAGGGTTTCGTCATTGATTTGGGGCTGGCGGCTGTGGTGAGAGGAAGACAAGGATTAGGGTTTCACGGTTTGGGATTGGGGCGCCCTTTTTCTGATGAAGAAGAGGAACAATAACCTCTTTCATACTGACCCCTTTTTCTGAAAAATACGCTACGCTGTATAAGCGAGGTAAATTAAAAACAAAGTCGGGCAAATGAAAATTTTGAAAAAGGTAGGACAAATTTGGGGTATAACACATCTACAATAGGAATCCTGCGATAAAAAATGGTTAAATGTTTCAAATTATATGCAAACGAGTACAAACCACATTGCCATTTTATTGTGAGAAACAAAAATAAGAAAGACAAGGATCACAAAATTTGAATGAGAAAAATGCCCTTTGATTAATTGATAAAGCAATGTTCAAACATAAACAATAAGGCCCTGGAAACAAAACCACTATGCTCTGGGTAGAACATAGGGTTGTACAATAATCGGGAAAACAAAGTATTATTGTTCTGTTGTCACTTGAATGAATTCTTCAATAGACCAATTGTGCAGGCTCTGTCATGTAGTGCAAGGCTTGATCCAAGCATCCATATCATAATTACTATCTCCCTCTTCGTCTGACACAACATTGATCCTTTCGAAGATAACTCCTCCTTTAGTGAACTGCATGGGTCCCTTATAGCGCGGCGCGCTCTGCGAGAATGAAGAAGAAGAAAATGACGGGCGGTACCCCAAACCAAACTTATCTTGCTTGTTGGGAATCTCCAATACCTGGTATTACAGTGAGAATCGTGATATCAAGCTATTCATTAACTTGAATCTTTAATTCTTAAATTACAACCAGACTTTAATTTATCCAAAGGAAAGGTCTAAAGAAACAAAAAACCTTTTGCGCGATGTAACAACAACGCTAAGAGATTCGGGGATCGGGGGTTGGTTATGCCTAGGGTAGGTATTTCACATCCTAAACATCTGTAGTACTCTACAGGAACCTTTTGTTTATTTGCATGCTAAGTTGGTAAATGTTTGCTAAGGTTTGGGTTGGGTAAAAGGGTGTAGGATGATAGGTAAAGACCTAAAGATAGTTTCTAAGTTTGCTCGCAAAGACATCGCGTCCTCTGCCTACGTATCCTAACTAGGATAGAATCAGAGCAATCATAGTTCACCTCACTAAGGATGAAGAACACTTGATTATGATCAAGGTTCAAAGGGAAACAAACATTACAATGCTTGTGTAGAGTTTAAGAAAACTCTCTAGATCTATGTTATAACACTCAAGAGGGGAGTAAGTAATCATTACTATGATTCTTACATAGAGTTTACAAACTCTATCCTAGGGTTCTAGTTGAAGAAAACTCCTAGTTAAGGTGGGTTTTTTAGAATTAAAGCAAAGTCTAATGGCTTATACTAAGGTTCAAGGTGACTTCACAAAGTCAAGGGAGAGGGTAATGAACTATCCATGACACAAGGGTCAATGGAGAGACTTTTCCTTTAGAAGGAGAGGGAGAGGCAACTTGGATGAGAACTAAAAAGTTCCATCACTTGGGGAAAGAATACTTAACAAAGCAAATAAACAAATAAGCAAGATGAATAAGATTACAATCAAGTAAGCATGCATATTACAATAAGCAAGGATCAAATAATACCAATGGTTACAACCGATAATCAAATATCTTAACAAAGATGGAAGTAACAACCCCAAAGCCATATTATCAAATATGAAACACATCAACCATATAGATAAGTTACCACTTAAGAATGATCATGTTATAAGTTCAAATGTAACAACAATTAGGCATTGATAACAATCAAGTACGCAAGGATTGATCACAACAAATCAATTCAAGACTTTAAAAAAAGGAACAATAACTCATGGTAACAACCAACAAGAAAAATGAGATCTCAACATGTTAACAAACATGAAGGAGTCAAATACCTATAAATCTCACAAGATAAAATAAACATGGTATGAAGGAAATTTAATCGAAACGCACGGTAACGACCTAAGAACGGATTTACTAACAAGCAGGCAAAAAGCATTGTAAAATCAAGCAACTATGAGACTACAATCCATTTAACACAACTAGACATCACAATGAAAAAGTTGCAAAAATAACGGGTTGAAAATAATAAACGATGAATAAGTTACTAAATTTTGAAGTTTGAAATGATTTATGACAATAAAATAAATAAACAAGCAAATAAAAAAGAAAGGGGCATGGGTAGGGATTGAACCCATGCCCTTGTGTTTACAAACACACCACAACAACCAACAAGCCACAACACGCGCGCTGACAAGGGAGTGGATGAGAAACAGAAAATCATTCAATTACAATTCAAAAATAAATTGCCCAAAAAGTGTTGATCCCAAGGATCGAACCCATGGCTGGCAAGTGAAAGGGGAGAATGCGCGCAAGTTGATTACCACTGGGGTGGCTGTAAATCCAAGTACAAAGCCACCCCCATAAATACATAAGGCAAACTTTCATGGATTTCTGGGCAAGATGAAACAAGCCAACCAAGCCAAAATGTGAAGGATTCAAACTCTATCAATTCTTAATCATTTTTTATGAAACCTTAGTCAAACTTGACTGTTTTTTGACAAGGATTAAGGTGGTGCCAATGAAATTTTGAAATAATGCCTTGAAATGGAAACACGATAGAAGATGCAAGATTGGCATTTGAGTTGCATTTTGAAAACTACAATCAAATCTGAGTTCATATACATGTAAATGGCACGGTACACAACACATACATATCAAAACAGAAGTATTGCATATCTAGGGCTCAAACATGAACTAGTAGAATAAGAAATGGCACATGAGTTGCAAGTGAATAACATGAAAATGCAGCAACTGTCAAGACAGATGGGAAGATTCCAAATCAAAACATAGCCTAAAAGTCCTAATCATGTTAATGATAATGATCTCAAATGTTTGTAACTCACACACAAATGTTCAGGCAGAAGAGTATAGATGGCATGGCATTATATCCGTTATGAAACTTTGTAAAATTGGTGAATTTACTTTCAGAACCAATGAATAAAATGACTTCAAACCAAAATCAAGTTAATGAAAATTAACACAGATGAACAGTTATATCATACACATACCTATGGCTAACAGAACTAAAGCAAGCACACCACATTTCAATGTTTAGATCCTTAAAACTACCATATAGATCAAATCTTCAAAGACAAGTTATACATAATATCAAAGTACCATATTGGTAACACATCATCAACATGTCATTCACAAGTGAAACACTTTTACAAAAGCAAGTATCATAACCATGAGACATGAGTTCTTGACAAAGAACTAAAATGGGGCAGCAAGACTACATTTCCACCAAATCACTTCAAAATGATAAAACACGATAATGTATGATCAATAAAGAGTTTGAATGTCACATATCTCTTGTAGACAAGTCTTGAGCAAGCTAAGAAGCTGAGAAACCCATAGACTTTCTTCCTTGGTAAAGATTTGAAGCTTACTTCCTCTTGAAGCAATAAACCACTTTTCAAGACAGTTGGAGTTGTGTAGTTTCCAGCTGGTTTTTAAGAGTTTGGACAGTTGAGATATGATGTATATGAGGTGTTGGGAGTGTTAGAATGGTAGAAAATGCCTCAAGTAAGGATTTGGCTTTCAAAGTGCAAGAAAGTCAATATACTAAGGTGTGAAGGTTGACTTTTGTGAAAATGAAATTTTTGAGTGGTTTGAATGTATGGACACCTTATACACAATGTTTATGGATTATGTAGATGGTTTTGGGTGGCTTGTAAATGGTAGAACTGAGTTTGAGCAGAGTTTTGCTCAAGACAGCTTTTTAGTGAAAAATGGATGTTTTGAAAAATGAGATTCTTGAGGAAATGAAAGAGAATTGAGAGCTATTGTTTCTCTTGGTTTTGGAGATTGCTCTGGTGTATCTAACATCAATGAGGATGCCTCTATTTATAGTGAAACAAGAGTGAGGGCAGCTTTGTATTTTACCACTTTTGGAGGGAGTTTATGAAGATTTTCAAATGAATCTTGCCAAGATCTCTTCCTATCAGTTCCATGGCTCAAAGAAGATCAAAAAATTAAATGGAATGATGGACATGAAGTGACTGAGGTGAGGTTAGGGTGTAGAGTGAGAAGCTGCACAATCCTTGGAGGGAAAGTTTCTCTTTCCTCTTACACATTTGAATATTTTAATGCAAGTTGCTTGCAACTTGCCTCTCTCTTCAAACCTCTCATTTTTCTGCATTTTCCTTCATACACACATCTAAATATCAGATTAAATCATGATCCAAGGGTCAAGGATAGATCAAATTCTGAAAATCTGAATTTTGAGAAGTCTTGACATAGTGGTTTCAAGTGTTGGTAGCCCTAACTTCCATGGTTCATAACTTTCTGCTCACAAGTGATATTGAGGAGTTCTACCACAATTTAGAAATCCCTTAAGTAGCTCTATAACTTTCATGTTTTGGAAATTTCCAAATTCTAGATGGAACTAGGTTGAAAAACCCTTCCAAGTTGCTGAAAAAATCACTTAAAAAGGCTAAATAACTTATAATTTTTCTACGTTATTTCCCTTCTTAAAATGGATCTTGTCATAACTCCAAATCTATGCATTTTTTGATCATGGACAACTTTGAGGCTTTTGTAGGATTTTTCAAGAGCTTTCCAATGAGCTTTGAACCACTTCATTTGGATGTGTGGTTGAGGAGTTATGGTCTTGCCCCTTTTGAAACCCTAATTCCCGATTTTTGCAATTACTTCCTAACCCTTGATCCAATGGTCATGAAATTTAATAGGGAGGTGTAATCTAACATAAGGAACATTTTTGATTCACATCTTGAAGTCAAATTCCTTATTGTTGAAGAGTTGACATTTCGGTCAACCGTTCGATCAATCGGTGACTACCGAGTCGACCGTTGGTGATCCGGACATTGAGGACTTGAAACTCTTTGGATGGACTTTACTAAGCCATAGGAGCTTAATGGACCTTGATCCCACCATTGAAACACCTTTTGAATCAAAAGTCAAACTACAGTTGACTTTTCCTAATCGAAAACCCTAATCGGGCATCTTGAACTACACTGCTCTCAATTCCTGGGTGACCACCTCAAATTGAATTCATAATTGACCCAATGTTGTATTCTTGATCTTGTTTGAAGTTGAATCAATCCAAAACATTGATTGATCAAACCATCGAAGCCTCGATTTTGACGGTACGAAACCCTAATTTATCTGCATCTTGACAAAGATAAACTGAAAATGGGTTAAGGTTAGTTAATCAAATGAATATGATCCTAAAATTATGATGAGGATCTAAGGGGTCTAAATATAGCAAACCAGAAATTTTGTCCCTTAGATCCGATGGTATGCAAAAGGAAAAATGCTGAATGAAATGATTTTAAAATGATGTTTTATGATGCTTGAATTCAAGACCGATGCAGACACGCGGGCAAATATAAAAGAACGGAAATACGACGAGTAACCACTCACGGGAACCCAACACACTGGGGAAAGATTCAAGGAAAAGTAAGCAAGAGAGTCCAAACATGACTAAAGATGCTTGTTCAAGGAAATCTTTCACGCATGGGACACAAATTCCACCAGGAAAGACACATCTTCATTGGGGAAAGGAGATATGAACCTCACTGGGGATAACCAGATGAGGAAGCCCACCGGGGAAGATGACAATTCTTCACTGGGGAAACGAAAGAAAAGAAATGCAAACCACACTGGGGAAGAAACCCACTGAGGAAAACTTCGCTGGGGAACAAATCCACTGGGGAAGCAAAACTTCACCGGGGAAAATACGGAACAAAGACACGAATCTCACTGGGGATAACCAGATGAGAAAATTTCCTATAACGAAGAGTTCAAACGGGATCTTCAGGAAAAGGTTAGAAACAAGACCGGGCATGCCAGGGTAGTTAGTATCCATTAATTCTCCGAGACTTGACTGGAAAAGCAAAAGCTTCAACTGGGGAGACTGGTGACGACCAGAATAACAAATAGCTTCAAACAGTGCTAGTTTCCACTAGACTTTCTGGGGAGGATGGTGATGACCAATCCAAATTTCGGTTTCCAAAAAGTGCTAAATACCACTAGACTTTCTGGGGATATGGTGACAACCAAATTGAAGTTCCAATCTCAATTGGGAATTTCCAAACAATATTGATAAAATACAGGATTTCGGCTAGGATAATGGGTAATAACCAACTAGTAACAATTAGCTTTCAAGTAATGCCAGTAACTACTAGACTTAGAGGGGACCGGTGATGATCAAATCAGGATGTACCAATAACGATCGGTTCTGGATGATGCTAGTAACCACTAGACTTAACCGAAGAAATTAGTAACGACCGAGTCCAAGGAGACCAACGACCATTGGATTTTCAAAGAGTTTGGTAACGACCATACCAAAGTGATGATAACAATCTACTTTAAGCGATGCCAATAACTATTGGACTTAGGCCAATTGGTGACGACCAAATCCAGGGGTATACTAATAACAACTGGTATTGGATACTGCTAGTGAAAACTAGATTTTCCAAACAATGCTAGTGACCTACTAGACTTAGAAAGATTGGTAATAACCGAATCAAGAGGTACCAATAACAATTGGATCTAAAGGTAATACTAGTAACTACTAGATTTAGAAAGACTGGTAATAACCAAATCAAACAGGTACCAATAACCATTGGATTCCAGGCGATGCCAATAATTATTGGACTTTTAGGGAATTTTGGTGACGACCAACTCAAGTACTAATGACCATTGGTTTTAGAAGGCAATACTAGTAACTACTATATTTTCAGCAAAGAATGGTGAAAACCGAATCAAAAGGACTCCAATAACGATTGGTTGGCTTTATAACAGAATCAGTGACGATTGGGTTTGGAAAATTATTGGTGACGACCAAATCAAGATACCGAACATAATTGGTCTTGAATAGGTGCTAGCGACTACTAGTCTTTCCAAGATTATTGGTGACAACCAGATCAAAGATGAATATTGGTAACAGCCGCCCATTTATTTAAATTGGATACTGCTAGTCACCAATAGCTTCCTAAAGAAGATAGGAAACCCCAGGATGTCAACTTCGAAGCGAAATTGCAGCAACAGATCAAAGATAAAGGTAACGAACAAAGGATCTCAAAGGCAACAGCCAGACACACAGGGACCAAAACCAAAATGCAAACAAATGCGTATGTTGGTATGATGTTGTATGTAAGATGCAGACCGACCCGCAAGAACAAAGGAAAGCAAAACAGGGAAAACAACAAAGGGGACTCATCACGCTGAGTCTCAATGCTTCAGGTCAGGCGACACATCCTTCTTTGGCGTAGATAATGATCTTTTCGGATAATATCCTTGTAACCTTGCAGTGGAGAAGTCTTGGCTTAAGAGCCGGAATTGCTGTCGGACTCATCTAGTTAGGTCAAAGGTGACAGCAAACTTCCACAACTTCAAGGACTGTGTAATGTTATCAGATTACCTCTAGAACTCTTCAATTGTTTTGTCAAATTGTGTTTTCTTTTTTTAAGCAAGACTTAAGTTTTTCAAAACACTTTGCTTTCAAGAAAATTCTTATTAACGAATAAGTGAAATTGCATAACAAAAACAGAGGATCATAACAATGATTGGCCAAAATTTGATTTTATTGATAGACAAGAACTTTACAAAGGGCAAAGCCTCGGGAACTTTATACATTTGAAAAATGGCAAACAGAAAAGGTTACAGAATCCCATAATAATCCGGTCCTTTTAATTGTCAGTTCACTTGCTTCGTTGCTTCTGACGAGAATGACATACACCGATCTTTCTTCTAACGCCTTGCACAAGACTTTGCCCCGGCGTTTGTCAGCTTTCAATCATTGGGCTTTCATCTTGTTGAAGCATTGGGATCTCCTTTCTAGGTCTTCTGTTTTAGGCATAGTACTTTCTCACTGCATCTGAATTGATGGGATACTTGAGTTGTTCGCCATCCATGGTTTCCAGAATTAGAGATCCTCCGGAGATGACAGTTTTTACAACGAAGGGGCCATCGTAGTTGGGCATCCACTTGCCGCGCATATCCTTTTGAGTTGGTAGGATTTTTCTAAGCACAAGCTCTCCTTCCCTATACTCTTTGGGACGAACCTTCTTATTGAACACTCTTATCATTCTTTGTTGATAGATTTGACTGTGACACATGGTTGTCATTCTTTTCTCATCAATGAGGTTCAATGAGTCGAACCTTTCTTTTATTCATTCGTCTTCATCGAGCTTTGCTTCTTGTCACTACGCGAAAAATGACACAGAGTCGCCACCGGATTTTATTTATCCCACGGAGGGAAAGGGAAATGGAGATAAAACCTTTGGGAAAAGAGCATGGTCATCACAACCAAGTCTTAGGGTTCGGGAGTCGTTTATGCGAGGGGAAGGTGTTAGCACCCCCTCGCATCCATCGTACTCGATGGGAACCTCCTAGGTTATTTAGCGTGAATGGGTGTTTTGAATAAGAGTTTGCTTGCTTAAGGAAAAGAGGGGTTGGTTTATTTATTTTAATGCTCGCCAAGGATTGGGGCCCTTGTGCCTACGTATCCTCACTTAAAAGAAGTGAAGAATCAGAGCTCCGTAGTTCGGAGGCTTGCGAAATAGTTGTTTGTTGGTTGATTTTATACCTTGAAAAAGGGCTTTTTGATTGATACCCTAAGGCAAAAAATAGTTTGATGACTTGATGTTATTTTTAGGTTTTTTCTTAGGGAAGAATCTATTCTTGACTAGGATTATACAAAAGACTTTGGATAGAGATGAGTGTCTCAAATAACCAAGTCGAGCGCCTTGTATTCAAAACATTCGGAACGAGTGTAGGAGGATTCCATTCTCATTCCTTCTATACCACTTTAAAGCTCATGGTGCATAATTCTTATCGTATATTTTATTGTGTTTTGGATTTTTATGAGAAAAGAGAACCACTTGACGTTGGATCAAGGTTTATTGTTTGTAAAGATACATTTGAAGCGATACAGACAAGGTCGATGGCGGTGCACAAGGCAACCGACTTACAAGGTTAAAAACGGCTCGACAAAATCGAGAGTTTTTTGAAAATGGTTTTTGGAATCAAAAGTCAACAAGGACAATAGCAATATTCACACTAAAATCATGCAAACATGTGGGGTTAGTCGGCTAAAAAAATCGAGACATGCAAAAAAAATGGGTGGCCGTGTTGTGTGACACGGCCCGTGTCATAGGGTAGATGCAATGAAAGGTTTTGAGGCATGACAGAGGTGTGACACGGGTGGCCGTGTTGTGTGACACTGCCCGTGTCCTAGGGTCTGGGAAAAAAAAGATTTTTGAGGTCAAACAGCGGTGTGACACGGGTGGCCGTGTTGTATGACACGGCCCGTGTCAGAGATCCTGGGCATTTTGTGGTATGAAATCTCAAACAGAAGCACAACACGGGTGGCCGTGTTGTGTGACACGGCCCGTGTCAGGGGTCCTAAGCGTTTTGTGTCATTAAAATGCAAACAGACGTGCAACACGGTCGGCCGTGTCGTGTGACACGGCCCGTGTCAGGCTACCAGATAAAAAAAACTAATTTTTTTCTTCTTTTTCCTTCATTTTATGGTTTCTTAAAAATGGATTCTTGGTCCCTATTAGGACCTTACATGATATATACAGTACAACAACACACAAGAGAATAAATGAAATGAATATAAAAGCAAAAAGTAAAGGGAGAAAGGTTTGAAGAAATGGATACCAAGAGATTTCTATCCTTCTTGCAAGTACTCCAATGACCTTTGTTGGATGTGCTCTCCACTCTTCACTCCATGTTGTGAAGATTCTGCTTCTCAATGGTCCTCTTATGCTTCTATATCACTCTCTTTTTTCTGGTTTTTCTTCCTTTCTATTTTTCTGGTTTTTAGGGTGTCTATTGCTCTCTCTATTTTTCTGTTTTTTCAATGTGTGTGGAATGGATGTTGAATCAATGAACTCTTCTTTACAGCCCCCCCTTCTTATCTCAGCTCCTAGGGTTTTCTCTTCTTCCCACATATCAGATTTTGTCATGGGGTAATGTCTCTTACCTCTTTTTCTCATGTCACTCTCTTTCTTTCCATTTCCATGCAAGGTGCTATGCTGCATTTTCTGCACTACTTGCCTGTGCTATTTCTCTGCAGCACCTTGTGTCTTGCACCCCTTTGTTGGCTTGTGTTTTGACAGCTCTTGTGGTCAATGCTACCACCTTTGACAGCATTTGTCGCTTGCGCGAAAATAAGGTGCCGGCATGACAGAAGAGTCGCCACCTTTCGTTATTTATCCCTCAGAGCGGGAAAGGAAACGATCGGAAAAAAACCTGACGAAAAAGGGTAAGACAAGGTCATCGCAACCATTGTCTGGGTTCGGGAGTCGGTTACGCAAGAGGAAGGTATTAGCACCCCTCACGTCCGTCGTACTCGACGGGATCCTCGCTTGTTTGTTTACTTGGACGGGTTGGTTATAATCTATCTACCTATCAAGGCTGGCTGAAAAAGAAAAGAAAAATGACTCGGCAAAGCGTCGCACTTTATGCCTACGTATTCTCATCAGAGAATGAGAAATCAGAGTCAACGTAGTTCGGCTAACTACGGGGGAGGTTGCTCGCTAGGACGTCGCATCCTATGCCTACGTACTTTCATCTGGTATGAAAGATCAGAGCGAACGTAGTTCGGGAAACTACAGGAAAAAGTTCAACTAGGAGGGAGACTATCAAGTCCTACTGTTGTCATGCCATGGATTCATCCTATGGTTGAGGTTTGAACAGGGAACTCCTAGAAGTTGTCATGCATAGGTTTCAACCTAAAAGTCTATCATCAAATCCTCATCAGAGGAAATGAGAGTCCTAAGGGATCATGTCAATGATACACAGAAACAGACAAAAACATCAGCTTTAACAGTAAAATGCATGCAATGCAAGTGAGGGAGGAAATGTGTGTGGGGCTTCAGCCTCCACAAGCTCATCTCGACCTCAAGCCAGTCATGAAATAACAGTAATCATACTGAAAATAATCAACGTGCTGTCAAGCAATAACAGATAAGAGAAATGAAGTACCATCAGGTAAACAAAACACACATGCTTGAGAAAGAAAGAATCATCTACTCTCTAATCCTAACCCTAGCACAGAATCTGAATCAAATCTAACAAAGCCCTCAAGCAAAAATCCTAAACAAGAGAAATCATTCCCAGTCTTCAAGCTTCAGAACAAGCTTACCAAAGAAAGGGAGCTAAGCAAGCAGACTCATAGTGTCTTCCTCAGAAAAGCACTAGGAGGTGTATACTCAGGAGTCATACCCTATGTGGCTCAACCACTGTGATCAGTTTATATTCCTCCTCAGGAGAAATTAAACTCACAAGCAGGCTCCAACATCACTGGATACTTAGGAAATCCTATCTGAACTAGTGGAACTAAGTGAATAGACTCATAGGACCTTCCTCAGGAAAGTACTAGGAGGCTTCCACTTAGGAGTTGCATCCCATGTGGCTCAACAACATGTGATCAGTTTACATTCCTCCTCAGGAGAAATTAAACTCACAAGTTGGCTCCAACATCATTGGATACTTAAGAAATCCTAGATAAACTAAGGGAACTAAGTGAATAGACCCATAGGACCTTCCTCAGGAAAGTACTAGGAGGCTTCCACTTAGGAGTTGTATCCCATGTGGCTCAACAACATGTGATCAGTTTACATTCCTCCTCAGGAGAAATTAAACTCACAAGTTGGCTCCAACATCATTGGATACTTGAGAAAGAGGTGAGAAGAAAGGATGAAAGTCATTCATAGTGCCTTCCTCAGGAAAGTACCATGAACTTCCTTCAAACTTCAGGATCTCAAACCTCACAGACAGGGAACAAGCCAAGCTCTGGGTCTCTGAGTCTTGATCTACAATCTTCTCTTCATGATGCTCTCCATCAAAATCTTCAAGACAACACAAGCCCCACAACAAATTACCCACAATGAACCCCCAAAGATGAACAGATAACCACAGGGGAGACAAAATCAATAGGCAACTTCAGAAAATACCTAAAAATACTAAACTAATGGGGAAAAATCTAACAATTATTCACAAGGGTCCTCAACACCTACTCATAACATCTACAAAGGCCTCTACCTAAAAAACAGGATAAAACTCAATCAAAGAAAGGGATTCTTCACCTAAACACAATTTAAACCCTAATTAGGATACCCTAAATCTACCCTAATTAAACTAATCAAAATTTAATTCTAAAAATCTAGAAAAAATCCTATGGGGAACTATGATTCATCATCTAATTGCACAAAAAAGAATGGATAAAAAACCCTAAGGGAATGTTCTAAAACAATTCCTACAAAATCAAATACCAAATTAAGACTATTAAAAAGCTATTTATTTGGAAAATCTATTAAAAATATTAAACCTAAAAATAAAATCTCATTTTTATTTTTATAATTTTCTACACACTTTCATCTAATCATAGAAAAAAGAAGAAGTAAAAAATCATTTTTTACCAATTTTTAATGAATTAAACAAAACAGAAAATATTAAAAGAAGAAAATAAAAGAAATTAAATTAATTAAAGGGAGGGGGGGTGCAACAAGCACACGCGCTAGTTAAAAGCAAATGGGCCAGAAAAAAGGGGGGGGGGGGCGAATAGCACTCTGGGCCCAGCGCTGGTTTAATGAAACGCCGCGTTTCATTATTCTTTGAATTTCCCTCCAACTCTCAGACTCATCCGTGGCCACACGATCTGAATAATTGGTCAACATTTGGATCTAATCCTAGGGCTATTGTTCATCGTCCCAACCAAGATCTAGGATTTTCAGAACCCTCTCCCATGCACTTCAACCTTCGAGCTCCTCTAACTCTCTGCTCAGGCCATGATTTCACTTGATTCCAAAACAAGAAATGATCTACTACTCAAGCTCTACACAACCATACGTACACTTCTCATTAATTCTACCTAGGTTTCTCTAACAGAGGGATTAAAGGTCATGGTTCAAAATATTCAACTGATATCAATCTTCATCAAACTTCAGTCTAATGGTCTACAGATGTTCTTGATGTTACCCTGGTCCTAGCATGCTATCACGTATGGATTATCATTCACTATGCTAATGGTTCTTGATCATTAAAGTTTTGCTGCCACTAATTCAAACTCCATGAAATGATCTCTAACTTTCAGGAATTGGTCCTCTAGTTGTTTCCAACAGTTCTATGCTAACAACTCAATCTATCAATGCATAATTAAGGGTGTAAAGAAGAAAATGGCAGACCTGGTTTCTTGATGAACAGATGAGGAATTTGCTCAAACCAAGCCTCAATCTCTTGTGGAATCACTCAGGGAATCACCTCCTTGCTTCTGTTTGCAAGAGTAGAGGTTGAATCTTCCTTAATTCCACGATTTGATTCTTGATGCAAGCTTGAAAATCCAAGTGCTATCCTTCAATTCTGACTCATTCTTCTCTAACCAATGCCCTGCACCAGCTATAATCCTTATATAGAGAGGTTTAGACTCATCTAGAAGGTTCTGGAATGATCCTATGGGATGTTCAATTTATCATGTCATGACATTTTGATTCCAACTCATCTCATATGCCAATCCTTGTTTCCCTTGGTACAGCCCTTCAATTTCACTTGAACTTCTCCTTAAATGAGTTTTTAGGAAGTGTTTAGATGCATTTCAAGCTTGTGTATTCACTTCCCTTGAGTTTCACCTTGGTGCCTTATTATGCAAGTGATGAATTTCCAAAGGAAGTCCATTTTTGGAGCCTCAAATGAAAAATCTATTTAAACCAAAGTTCTTAAAATGGTTTTTCCAATCAAAATGATATATTGGATGACCTATTTTGGATTTGTGGATCTCCCAAATCACTTTTCAATTTCAACTTTTCAAAGTTATAAGCCTTTTTTAGTTCATTTTGGACCAATCATGTAATCTCATGCTATGAGCTTTTCCAACAATTTGTGACCTTCTTTCTAGACTTAAAATCACATTTTGAGCAACTTTCATGTTTTGAGTTTTTCCATTTGAGGCTTGGAAATAGGAGTTTTAGGCATTGGCTAGAATGACCTATAACTGACAAATGACCAAAATACCCCTGCCTTGTTCAAACCATAAGTTGAGTTCCACAAATCCAATCAAGGACTTCTACCACTCAAATTAAAGCTAAGAAGATGATCTTCAACATTCATGTTGACCAAGAACTCATAGGAGTCATCCTACTAGGGCAAAAGTTGTCTGCAAGTTGGGTGACTTTCAAGGACCCAGATTCACACACCTCTGCTGACCTGTAATTTGTCAAAACCATAACTTGAGCTCTGTAACTCCTATCAAGGACTTCCACCACTCAAATTAAAGCTAAGAACAAGCTCTACAACATTCATGTTGTGAGGAAGATGAGATATCAATCATATCTAGAGCTAAAACTGCCTGGAAAATAGGGATCAAACTAGGGTTTTCTCACTGACAATCCTTGGAAACCCTGACTTGAAACTTCTCAAACTCCTCAATCATGATGAGTTGGTCTAGGAATCATCCTTATAACATCTCTATACATCATTCCATGATCTCATGGCCCTTGGATTAAGTCTCAACCTTCTCCAAAACTTCAGTTGACCTAGGGTTGACCCAGTCAAACCCTAATTCTACCATTCATGGTTGAATCTTCTGAACTCTTACACAATGACATCTCAGGGCTTCATGATGGCTATCAAGACATCTCATAAGCTTTCTCAAAACATCAAGTTCATTCTCAAAGTCTCAGAATCATCTGAGGAGCACCCACAACTTTCAAACTGTGAAGCACACAACCCTGGTTTCAATCCACTTCCTCTGAGGATCTCTTGAACTTTCTGATGAAGGTATCAACTTTCAAACACTCAATGAATGAATAATTGTTGGTCAAATTTTGGGGTGCAACAGCTGCCCCTATTCAAACGGCTTGAACCTGACTGGGTGAGAAGCGAACGGCTCTCAGCCAATCAAGGTGCGAGACGGTTGAATACCGGTAAACCCGAAAATTTGCCAACTGCGCGAGCACACGGTACTCTGCGGGGAACAAATCTTTGAATACTGCAACACTAGCCGCACGACAACTAGCTGGAGAAATATCGATCTGACGTCACCCTCAGTTACCCACATTAAATTCTTCTGACATTGGCTTCAGACAACCACAACACCCAACATCGCCGCTGGAGAAACACATCTGACAGAATACCACGCATCGTCGCTGGAAAACTAAATCTGACATCACCGTCGGACAAACATCATCTCTACTGGGGATTTAAAGAGTCTGACATTGCCGTCGAGCACATCATAATCTGATCTCGCCGTCAAACAAACGTTCAACCTCGCCGTCGAACAAAATACAACACTGAACAAATCTGACCTGGGGTTCACCCCTGGTAAAGTACACTTGCGTATTCTGCTGGGAATGAGAGACTTAACTGAGCACACTCTGATCTGGGGTTCACCCTCAGCACCATGACGAACATCAGAATACTGCTGCACACTGCCCGCCGTAGAACTTCAACATTAAAGATATATATGAAACCCTGGCCCCTGGCCACTTCCAACTTCAGCCAGAAAAGATCTTCAAGTACTCCTGAAGATGGGATCCTTGGCCTCCAAGGATACATGGATATGCCTTCAGGCAACTCCACCTCTGCTATAGAGCATCCGAGACTTCAGTCAGGGATATACTTCGGTCTTCAGTCCGAAAAATGAATCCTAGGTCATTCATGACCTTGGGGATAACCTTGCCCTTAGGCACCTTCGCTTCAGCTTGGGAAATCTGTGACTTCAGTCAGAGAAATGGTATCCTGAGCCATTCATGACTCTACGGGGATTCAAACACTTTGCCTTCAGGCGAAACTCCGCTTCAGCTGGAGAAACATCTTCGACTTCAGTCAGAAGAAACACTATTCACTTGATCGCAATCAATCATCTTCTCAGGACAACTGACTTGGTCTTCAGACTCACACGAATCACTCTGTTGTATCTGCAACCCTGGAACCTTGTCTTAAGCCCCCTCCGTTGATTCTTCAACACGGAAATCTGGACTCACCGGAACCTTCTGATATCGCCATCGGGCGCTTACGAAATCCATCTTCAGATTAGACATCGTTGTTGGAGCAGACACATCATGCTGCTGAGGACTCCAAGAATCAACTTGAACAAACAGATCCGTCGGGCATCTTCAAGAATCGTCCTGAACTAATAACCTTTCTGTAGCAAACATTCTGTTGGGAATTCCAGGAATCTTCCTGGGCAACTCTTGCTGGAGGCGCTGTTGGGGAGCTCAGGTATCATACTAGGCGAACAACTCGGGAAGCTGTACTGAGGTCTTAAGAATCGTCCTAAGCAAACGGCCCTGCTGAGGAGTTCGAGAATCATCTTGAACTGAAGACTTCGCTGGGGATCTCAAAAATCATCTTGAGCGAGCGACTGTGGGGATCACACCGGGGTCTTTAGAATCATCTAAGGAAACAACCTTGCTGGGGAGAACATCAAGAATCGTCCTGAGCAACCGGTCTTTTGGTAGTACACCTGTACAACAAGGATGATGATGACCTAGGTCATACTTACGATGCGTATGCTTCTGTGCTACGCCCCACACGGTGGGAATGATATGCGGTTATGCTACATGCCATGCAATCATGCACAATGCCATGCAATCATGCACAATGCTATGCAATCATGCACAATGATGTGATCCTATCAGCAAAATAAATGCCGAAGGGGGGAATCCTCCTGTCAAGGAGAAAGAACCACTCAGGTAGAGGAATCATCCTGCTGAGGAGAACGTGAACATGCCAATATCAATCAGGCTCTGTCTGGGAAATTAATCTTCCGTTGACTGCTGCAGGGGAACAACTTCAGCTGACTGCTGCAGGGGATGAAGCTCTACGAGAACTTGGATCTGCTGATATCAATCGCGAGAATGAATTGCGCGGCCGTCTCGGCTACTCTTCTGGGGATGACCACTCTGTGGGGAACCAACTTCAGCCGCTTAACACTCCACTGGGGAAAAACCAATCATGATCTGATTAACTTCCAAGGATTCGGATCTCTTGGACATCTGCAAACTCGGCTGAGGAAGGAGAAATCATTCTGCTTCGAGTGCGACTCAGGGGGAACTACAGCATCGGCTGTTCTACGCTCTGCTGGGGAAAATTGATCATGATCCGATCAACTTCCAAGGATTCTGCTTTTCTGCGGACTCAGCCGGGGAGAGAAATCATTCTACTTCACTGGAGAGTACGACTCTGATGGGGAAACTCAATTCTGCTGGGGAAGAAAGAATCATCTGACTTCGGGGGAGAGTACAACTCTGCAAGGGAATACAACATCAGCTGTTCCAACACTCTACTGGGGAAGAAGGAATCATCGAACTTCAGGAGAGAGCCTGACTCTGGTGAGGAATCTCAATTCCGCTGGAGACTTCAGTCTGGCATCACCAGTTACTGCATCCTTCTGCATACGAACAGTTTCCTACGAGACCTGCACTTGTGACCCGGTGCTGGGGAAGATCCTGCTTCAGCAACTTTACTGGGAAAACACGAGCTTCGGTACCCGAACACTTTTATGAACTCTGCACTTGTGACCCGGTGCTGGGGATAAGCATCATACTTTGGTGCTTGATTCAGCTGAGGAGGTGACATTCCTTCAGGACGCACTTGCTTGGGGAAGAGAATCACCTCTACCTGGGGAAGACATATCAATGCTCACTATCTGATTCTGATTCTGCGGAGGAGAGACTACTGAACTCTGCTGAAGAAGGAGGACTCATCCTGCTTCGGGGATACGCGCGGCACATCTTCTGGCGGGGTGCTACACCTGCAACAACGCAAACAAACAGACAAGATACCCTCCTCAAAGGGGCCTATCAGGGTTATTATCTCGTGACAATGTTTAGTTAGTTAATTGTTTCCATAATCAATGGGCTTAGGCCCGCAAGTTTATGTATGCGCATTTTATCAAAAACACATCGGCGTTATCATTCGCAAACAAAACAGATAAATGCTAAACAGAAAGTAGAATTGCTGAATAAAGTGCATTTTATTGATGGTGAACCCCTGAATGGGCAAAAATGTTTTACAACAGAGGCAAGCTCCTGGAATGAGGAAGCCGCGCGAAAAAGAAAACATAAATATACATCAGTATATACAAATGTCGGCAATCGAGGCGTAGACGAACACCATGAGTTGATCCCTCTAAGACCCACTCGACTTCGATACTTCTCCGATGCTTCAGCTTTGGAAGAGATTGATTCAGATAAACGGCCCTCAGGTCTTCCGAACCACTAAACAATGAAAGTCCATACGTGGAACGCAGTCATTTGCTTATTCAGATCCCTAACTTTTGCGTGAACCGCCCTTTCGGGTTTTCAGTTCACCGGGATACCCTTTTTTGCCGAAGCCGCCCAGTGTAGGTTTTCGACTTCGCGGGTGTACATTTTTTCAATATATCCCTATTTTGCCCGAACCTTTTATTCTGTTTTTGGTTCGCCGGGATGCCCCTTTTTTGCCTGGACTCTTTCTTTTTTGTCCAGCGGGTCGCTTTCAAGCAAAGTATTTTTTAACTGCGTCCGCGTTCACCGGGGATGCAAAATCTTCACCATCCATCGTGGATAACAACAAAGCTCCTCCCGAGAAGACCTTGCTGACGACATACGGCCCTTCGTAATTCGGAGTCCATTTGCCCCGGTGATCGGAGTGTGGCGGAAGAATCTTCTTCAGGACGAGATCACCCGTCTGAAAGCTTCGAGGACGCACCTTCTTATCATAAGCTTTCTTCATTCGGCTTTGGTATAGGCGACCAAATGCAATCGATGCTAACCTCTTCTCGTCCATCAGGCTGAGTTGGTTCAAACGATTCGTCACCCATTCTGCCTCATCAAGTTTCACATCCACCAAAACTCGCAAAGAGGGAATCTCCACTTCTAGCGGTAGGACAGCTTCCATACCGTACACCAAGGAGAAAGGAGTTGCCCCGGTCGACGTACGCACCGTGGTACGATAACCGTGCAAGGCAAACGGCAGCATCTCGTGCCAATCTTTATACGTCACAACCATCTTCTGAACAATCTTCTTGATGTTCTTGTTGGCCGCTTCAACGGCGCCATTCATCTTCGGCCGATAAGGAGATGAGTTGCGGTGTTCAATCTTGAAGCTCTGGCACAGCTCCTTCATCATCTTGTTATTCAAATTCGAACCATTATCAGTAATGATCCGCTCGGGAATTCCATAGCGACAGATGATGTCCCTCTTTATGAACTTAGCCACCACCTGCTTGGTCACATTAGCGTACGAGGCTGCCTCCACCCACTTGGTGAAGTAGTCGATAGCTACCAGAATAAAACGATGACCATTGGATGCGGTGGGCTCGATCTTGCCTATCATGTCGATGCCCCACATGGAGAACGGCCAAGGGGAGGACATGACATTCAATGGGCACGGCGGCACATGAACTTTATCAGCATAAATCTGGCATTTGTGACATTTCCTCGCGAATCTGAAGCAATCCGACTCCATAGTCAACCAGTAATATCCTGCTCTCAGGATCTTTCTCGTCATGGCATGCCCGCCGGCGTGCGTACCAAATGTGCCCTCATGGACTTCCTCCATGAGCATACTCGCCTCTTTCTCATTTACACATCTGAGTAGCACGAGATCGTGGTTTCTCTTATACAGCACTCCATCAGGATTGAGGTAAAAGTTTCCAGATAGCCTCCTTAGAGTCTTCTTATCCTGGGTTGACGCACCCGCAGGATACTCCTTAGTCATAAGGAAGGTCTGGATGTCGTGGAACCATGGCTTGCCGTCAGTGGCATCCTCGATTGCGAACACATATGCTGGTCTGTCAAGACGCGAAAGAACAATGCTTGGAGCTTCATTCCAAAGATTGACCTTATACATTGAAGCCAACGTGGCTAAAGCATCAGCCATTTGATTTTCAGCCCGGGGCACATGATGAAGTTCTACTCGGTCGAAGAACGGAAGCAGCCTCCTGGCGTAATTCATGTACGGCACCAGATTCGGTTGACGAGTTTCCCACTCCCCTTTGATCTGATTGATTACAAGAGCTGAGTCACCATATATGTCTAGATTCTTGATTCTCAAATCAATTGCCTCTTCTAGACCCATGATACATGCTTCATACTCGGCTTCGTTGTTGGTAACTGGAAACGTCAGTCTCGCAGTAAACGGGATGTGGGATCCGTGAGGAGTCGTAATGATAGCCCCGATACCACTTCCATAGGAATTAACCGCTCCGTCGAATATCAACTTCCACTGAGACTTCCTATCTGGCCCCTCATCGGGCAATGGCTCGTCGCAATCCTTCGCTTTGAGAAACATAATGTCCTCGTCAGGGAATTCGAACTTCATCGGCTGATAGTCTTCGATTGGCTGTTCGGCAAGGTAGTCAGACAATACGCTTCCCTTGATGGCTTTCTGAGAGACGTACTGAATATCATATTCGGTTAACACCATCTGCCATCTGGCAATCCTGCCCGAAAGAGCCTGCTTCTCGAAGACGTACTTGATCGGATCCATCTTCGAAATCAGCATAGTGGTGTGATTGAGCATATACTGTCGTAGACGTTTGGCAGCCCAAGCTAATGCACAACACGTCTTCTCCAGCATCGAGTATCGAGATTCACACTCAGTGAACTTTTTACTCAAATAATAAATGGCATGCTCTTTTCTGCCCGTCTCGTCGTGCTGACCGAGAACACACCCCATACTATTCTCCAGAACTGTCAAGTACATGATTAATGGCCGTCCAGCCACTGGGGGTATCAAGATTGGAGGTTCTTGAAGATACTGCTTTATCTTGTCGAATGCCTTCTGGCAATCTTCATTCCAAGTAATCGCCTGATTTTTCTTTAACAATTTGAACATCGGTTCACAAGTGGCCGTGAGCTGAGAGATAAACCTTGCAATGTAGTTTATTCGGCCCAAGAAACCACGAACTTCTTTTTCTGTTTTCGGCGCTGGCATTTCTTGGATAGCTTTTATCTTCGCAGGATCAACTTCAATACCTCGTTCACTAACGATAAACCCCAATAACTTTCCGGACCGCACTCCGAAAGTGCACTTGTTAGGATTCAGCCTCAGCTTGAACTTCCTAAGCCTTTCAAACAGCTTCAGCAAATTGACCAGATGCTCCTCCTCCGTTTGGGACTTCGCAATCATGTCATCAACATAGACCTCGATCTCATGATGAATCATATCATGAAACAAAGTTACCATTGCTCGCTGGTAAGTGGCCCCTGCGTTCTTCAGACCGAAGGGCATTACCTTGTAGCAGAACGTGCCCCAGGGGGTAATAAACGTCGTTTTCTCCATGTCCTCCGGCGCCATCTTAATCTGATTGTAACCGGAGAAGCCATCCATGAACGAAAACACGGAAAACTGGGCTGTATTGTCGACCAACACATCGATATGAGGCAACGGGAAATCATCCTTAGGGCTCGCCCTATTCAAATCCCGATAATCGACGCACATGCGTACCTTACCGTCCTTTTTCGGTACAGGCACTATGTTGGCGACCCACGGAGGATAGGTGGTAACGGCTAGAAATCCTGCGTCTAACTGCTTCTGGACTTCTTCTTTGATTTTTACAGCCATGTCTGGTCTCGTCCTCCTGAGCTTCTGCTTGACTGGAGGGCAATCCTCTCGCAACGGCAAGCGATGAACCACGATATCTGTGTCAAGTCCGGGCATATCCTCATATGACCAAGCAAAGACGTCACTATACTCTCGAAGCATCTCGACCAGTCTATGCTTGACATCATTCTGCAGCGCAGCCCCAACTCTGACATTCCTGATAAGCTCCTCAGAACCCAGATTTATGATCTCAATATCCTCTTCATGAGGCAGAATAACCTTCTCCTCTTGTCTCAACAAGCGGGCCAATTCTTCCGGAAGGTCTTCGTCTTCATCAATCTCATCCTCGGCTTGATAGATCGGGCAATCAAAGTCGTAGTGAGCCGTAGAGGGTCCAGAGTCGATGTCATCTGTTACGTGGATCCTGCAATAACAAGGGTTAAGTTTAAAGCAGGAATATGCAGGTTAGCACGAACCTCGTTGCCATTTTGCTGTTTTTCAAAACAAACATAAAATATGAATAACAGAGAACACAACATTTGATCACGAAGAAAACGCCTTTTATTTATTAACAAAATGCATACACATAATCCAACAAGGCCCTGACAGTAAAACCACTATGCCCCGGGCAGGACATAGGGTTGTACAAAGATTGTAAAAAGCAAATCATTACTCTTCACTTGTCAGCTCGATAATCTCCTTGATGGTCCAGTTGTGGAGGCGCTCGCCTGGCTTGCTCGGTTGAATCCAGGCATCGAGATCACAATCACTGTCCCCGCTGTCCTCTGACGCAGCATTGATACTCTCGAAGATTACTCCTCCCTTGGTGAATAGGATCGGCCCTTTCCCATGAGACGAGCTACCAGAAGAAGACGAAGCTTCAGCTTCAGGAGAATATTCCAATCCAAACTTATCCTGTTTGAATGGTATATCCAAGACATGTCCCCAGCCTGGGGTGGAACCGGCTTCGACAACGGCTCTAGCTTCCTTGAACGAGGAGAGGTTCACCTCTTGCTTCTCTGCAACAATGGGAGCTACCTCCTTCACCCTGACGGTTTCAAACGCCTGGCAAAGAGTCTCATGGATCTCGCCATCCATTTCGACATATTTAAAGGACGACAGGTGGCTTACCATGATGTCCTCCTCTCCACAAACTGTCACTATGCTGCCCCCAACAGCATATTTAAGCTTCTGATGCAACGTGGACGTCACGGCACCAGCAGAATGAATCCACGGCCGACCTAAGAGGCAACTATAGGCGGGCATGATATCCATAATATAGAACACCGCATTAAACGTCTCTGGTCCAACTTGAATTGGCAGGGTCAATTCTCCGAAGACGTGGCGCTTGGTTCCGTCAAAGGCCTTCACGACCAGATCACTGGGCGTGCACAGCAGTCCACGGGTATCCAACTTCATCAGTGCCTTCTTCGGAAGCACGTTAAGTGAGGAGCCCGTATCTACTAGGACATGTGACATAATCGTGCCTCTGCACTCTATCGAGACGTGCAAGGCATTGTTGTGATCTCTTCCCTTGGGCGTCAGCTCCAGGTCTGTGAAACCCAGCCCATTACCAGCATTGACGTGGGCTACTACTTCCTCGAGTTGATTCACTGATATCTCCTGCGGCACGTATGCAGCATTCAATACTTTCAGCAACGCGTTGCGGTGCGCTTCAGAACACAGCAACAGGTTAAGAATCGAGATCTTCGACGGAGTCTGGTGAAGGTGATCTACAATCTTGTAGTCACTTTTCCTGATTAGTCGCATGAACTCTTCTGCATCTTTAACCAACAAGTCTTTCTCTGCCCCTGCAGGGACTTCTTCAACAGCTTTACCTTTGCCTTTGTCCACAGCGTCAGCCCGGACTGCCTTCTCTGCTGCGACCTCTGCCGGCGCGAACACTCTACCACTTCTGGTGATACCACTGGCTTCAGCAAGATTCTGCGCAGTCGATCTGGATGACTCAAGCTCTATCTTCCGACCGTTACAATACACTTCGGCGCCGTAATGCCACGGGACGGCATTAGTGCTCTCGAATGGGATCGGTCCGGCCCTGGTGATGGTAATAGTAGGCGGACGAGGTGCAGAAATAGTGATAGGGTGGCGAGGAATGGTAATAGTAGCAACTTCGTCCGCCTGCTTCAGCACTACTTCCCCTGACACATTCTCAACGCTTCGACTGAACTGCAAAATACCCTCGGTCATCAGACTTTGGATACCTTCGATCAACTGCTCACACCCATCAGGAAGTGTAGCACATGCCATACAAAACTCTCCACATCCGGGAAAGAAGCCTTTCTTCAGCAACTTAGCTTTAACAAAACTCAACGGCGTCTTCAAATCTCTGACATCAGTCAGCAAGTCTGAATTCTCTTCAGTGATAACAGCATTTACTCCGCCTCCCCTATGATGAGGCATTGGATTCTTGGTGACGTTGGGCACGCTGTCAGAAAAGTTGATAACCTTGGCGTCAACCAAGTCCTGGACTTTATGCTTAAAAGCTTTGCAATTTTCAACTGTACGGCCAGGTGCCCCAGAATGAAATTCACAAGTAGCATTAGCATCATACCCTGGTGGTGGCGCCCCTGTCAAGGGAGCCAGCGTCCTTTTCTGAACTAATTGGAGCTGAAGCAGCGTCTGCAGAAGCTGTGCATATGACATAGGAGGAGTTTCCAAATGACGGTTTGCGAGGGGACCCCGATTCTGATATCTCTTATATCCCGGATTATTCTGTTGCTGGGGCTGCTGCGGCGGCTGCGGGGGAGCAGCTGGGATGTTTATGCTAGCGATCTGAGACTGAGGGCCCTTGCCCTTTCTCCTAGCATTGGTGACAGCACTGGCATCGCCCTCTCGGCGTTTGCCAGTATAGGGTTTCTTGCTAGCTCCTGCAGATGAGGATGATTCGCCCTGAATCTTGCCGATCTTTATACCATTTTCAACATGCTCGCCCAAAGTGATGAGGGCCGAGAATGTTCCGGACATGCCACTGATCAGCTTCTCATAATAGACTCCGGGAAGGGTAGCCACGAACATTTGTACCAACTCACGCTCAACCATCGGCGGTTGAACCCGAGCAGCCAATTCACGCCACCGCTGGGCGTACTCCTTGAAGCTTTCATTGCTCCGCTGCGAGAGATTCTGAAGCTGAACTCGGTTGGGAGCCAAGTTGCTATTATATTGATAGTGGAGGACAAACGCTTCAGCGAGATCTTTCCACGTGCGCACAGCAGCGGGTTCCAAACCCATATACCATTCAAGCGATGGGCCAGAAAGACTATCCTGAAAGAAGTGCATCAGCAACTTCTCATCATCAGAATAAGCGGACATCTTTCTGTAGTAAGATCGGAGGTGAACACGGGGACAAGTAGTGCCTCTATACTTCTCAAAGATAGGCACCTTGAACTTGTGAGGTACTTTAAAGTCAGCAATCAACCCAAGTTTGGACATGTCAACGCCCAATGTGTTCTGATTTTCTATATCTCTCATTTTATCTTCCAGCGCCTTGAACCTGAGTCGAGCCTCAGCAGTCAACTCAGCCTCTACACCTCTCTGAGAGAAAATGTCATCCTGATGGTCCTCCAGCCACGGTTGAGGCACCACCATATTTCCTGCACCAACATTGCCGTTGACCGGCCCCACGGTAACATTGGCTCCCAAACCACCATTGACGGCGCCCGCCGCGTTAAGTCCGAGATTAGTCATAAGATTGCCGTTAGCACTACCGTTGCCCCCGGCAGCAGGAACAACGTTCTGTGGAGTATCCCCTTGAGGAGGAGTGGGCACGGCCCCGCCATGAAGTATTCCATTGCTGTCAACCCTGGAGATGAGAGGTTGAACCAAAGTACGAAGCTGATCTTGCCCATTCGCAACTACTTGCATCAGCTCCATAAAACGATCCATCCTTTCACGAAGCTCCTGAACATCTGACTGTACTTGGTCCATGATTCTCGTTTGATTGGCGCGAGTTGAGTAGCGGTGGATGAATCTGTGATCAATCCTGGAGATCAAAAGCAGCTCGGAACCTGAGTACCTGAAAAACCTGTCAAGATCAAAGGTTAGGAAAAGCAACAGAATGTATGTCATGCAAGAATGCTTTATGCAGATGCATGCGTGTGCCTGTGTGCTTGAGAGATTTCCCCCGATCCTGGCACCTGCTGACAATAATAAGGAGAGGAATCCAAGCCCAATCATGGAAATAGTAACCTCACATAGCAACAGTCATATTCGACACAACAAGGATCGGGAACTCGTACGCAACAGTCTTCCTGAGAACGGCTGCAGCAACACAATAAGAGATCTTGGATCGGGGAAACGGTACCTGTCACAGACACATGCTAATGGAATGATTATGCAAGCTAATGCAACATGCAGGTATGCAACAATTTATCCAGGTGGCTGCTGTGGGGATTTGATGTCAACAGTCACTGATGAGAAGGAAACCCCGGTGTAAAACCACTGATCTGATCTGCTGTGAATAACCATCGGGTAGGATCGAGATCAAACTTCTGCTCTGACAAGAACGAAGGCCTGATAATAAAGACCCCGGATGCAAGATCAAGGAATATCTGTTGATGAAGTCTTCAGACCCCGAATCAAAAATCTGCCCTCTCAAGAACAAATACACAACTGCTGATGAGATCCTCAAACCCCACTCAAAATCTGCCCTATCAAGAACAAAATAACAACTGCTGACGAGATCCTCAGACCCCACTCAAAAATCTGCTCCATCCAGAACAAACCTCTGATAACAATACTCTGATCAAAGCCTGCTCTATCAAGAACAGACATACACCCGATGATAAGATCCTCTGGTCAAACCCTTGCTCTATCAAGAACATATCTGCAACTGAGAACCCAACATAACTGATTCACTGTCAAGAAAACCAGGTAGTCTGGAGGTCAAAGTTTCCTGCAATATCCCGACCCCACTCACAGGTATGATGGACCTAATCCACGGACAAAGGTACGGCATCCTATGCGGTCGTCAGCGTCACAGACATTCATGAGTGACAATACGATTCCCAGAAGGAGTGGCATCGTCAAGTCATGAAGAGGCCTCTCTTAGCTGACTTCCAAATGATCGGTCCCCAGAGTCGACAATCCTCACGTCTGGACTCCCCTCAGATCCTCGGGACCGGAAAGGAGCACCTCTGCAGGGATCTCGTCTGAGCGCAGATTTTCGTAGGGAACTGTGCCTGCTCAGCAGACAGGTTCGTCTACTACTTCTCCGCAACTATATCTAGGTGTGTACTCAAAGCCCAGGTCCGGCTTTTCACTCACAGTAACATCCCTCTCCCACAGCAGCACAGATAATCATATCAACTGGAAATAAAATGCGGGAAATAAAATGCTGGAAGTAAAGTGCGGGAAGAAAATGCGATAAATAAACGCAACCCAACAAGCAGACACACAAACGATAGGATTGACTCGCGTAGGGGATGGGAAACGGTCCCAGCATAAGGGATGGGAAAAGTCCCTAGATGCCATGAGTCCCCAGCAGAGTCGCCAGCTGTCGCTTGCGCGAAAATAAGGTGCCGGCATGACAGAAGAGTCGCCACCTTTCGTTATTTATCCCTCAGAGCGGGAAAGGAAACGATCGGAAAAAAACCTGACGAAAAAGGGTAAGACAAGGTCATCGCAACCATTGTCTGGGTTCGAGAGTCGGTTACGCAAGGGGAAGGTATTAGCACCCCTCACGTCCGTCGTACTCGACGGGATCCTCGCTTGTTTGTTTACTTGGACGGGTTGGTTATAATCTATCTACCTATCAAGGCTGGCTGAAAAAGAAAAGAAAAATGACTCGGCAAAGCGTCGCACTTGTATTCAAAAGACTTTGGATAGAGATGAGTGTCTCAAATAACCAAGTCGAGCGCCTTGTATTCAAAACATTCGGAACGAGTGTAGGAGGATTCCATTCTCATTCCTTCTATACCACTTTAAAGCTCATGGTGCATAATTCTTATCGTATATTTTATTGTGTTTTGGATTTTTATGAGAAAAGAGAACCACTTGACGTTGGATCAAGGTTTATTGTTTGTAAAGATACATTTGAAGCGATACAGACAAGGTCGATGGCGGTGCACAAGGCAACCGACTTACAAGGTTAAAAACGGCTCGACAAAATCGAGAGTTTTTTGAAAATGGTTTTTGGAATCAAAAGTCAACAAGGACAATAGCAATATTCACACTAAAATCATGCAAACATGTGGGGTTAGTCGGCTAAAAAAATCGAGACATGCAAAAAAAATGGGTGGCCGTGTTGTGTGACACGGCCCGTGTCATAGGGTAGATGCAATGAAAGGTTTTGAGGCATGACAGAGGTGTGACACGGGTGGCCGTGTTGTGTGACACTGCCCGTGTCCTAGGGTCTGGGAAAAAAAAGATTTTTGAGGTCAAACAGCGGTGTGACACGGGTGGCCGTGTTGTATGACACGGCCCGTGTCAGAGATCCTGGGCATTTTGTGGTATGAAATCTCAAACAGAAGCACAACACGGGTGGCCGTGTTGTGTGACACGGCCCGTGTCAGGGGTCCTAAGCGTTTTGTGTCATTAAAATGCAAACAGACGTGCAACACGGTCGGCCGTGTCGTGTGACACGGCCCGTGTCAGGCTACCAGATAAAAAAAACTAATTTTTTTCTTCTTTTTCCTTCATTTTATGGTTTCTTAAAAATGGATTCTTGGTCCCTATTAGGACCTTACATGATATATACAGTACAACAACACACAAGAGAATAAATGAAATGAATATAAAAGCAAAAAGTAAAGGGAGAAAGGTTTGAAGAAATGGATACCAAGAGATTTCTATCCTTCTTGCAAGTACTCCAATGACCTTTGTTGGATGTGCTCTCCACTCTTCACTCCATGTTGTGAAGATTCTGCTTCTCAATGGTCCTCTTATGCTTCTATATCACTCTCTTTTTTCTGGTTTTTCTTCCTTTCTATTTTTCTGGTTTTTAGGGTGTCTATTGCTCTCTCTATTTTTCTGTTTTTTCAATGTGTGTGGAATGGATGTTGAATCAATGAACTCTTCTTTACAGCCCCCCCTTCTTATCTCAGCTCCTAGGGTTTTCTCTTCTTCCCACATATCAGATTTTGTCATGGGGTAATGTCTCTTACCTCTTTTTCTCATGTCACTCTCTTTCTTTCCATTTCCATGCAAGGTGCTATGCTGCATTTTCTGCACTACTTGCCTGTGCTATTTCTCTGCAGCACCTTGTGTCTTGCACCCCTTTGTTGGCTTGTGTTTTGACAGCTCTTGTGGTCAATGCTACCACCTTTGACAGCATTTGTCGCTTGCGCGAAAATAAGGTGCCGGCATGACAGAAGAGTCGCCACCTTTCGTTATTTATCCCTCAGAGCGGGAAAGGAAACGATCGGAAAAAAACCTGACGAAAAAGGGTAAGACAAGGTCATCGCAACCATTGTCTGGGTTCGGGAGTCGGTTACGCAAGGGGAAGGTATTAGCACCCCTCACGTCCGTCGTACTCGACGGGATCCTCGCTTGTTTGTTTACTTGGACGGGTTGGTTATAATCTATCTACCTATCAAGGCTGGCTGAAAAAGAAAAGAAAAATGACTCGGCAAAGCGTCGCACTTTATGCCTACGTATTCTCATCAGAGAATGAGAAATCAGAGTCAACGTAGTTCGGCTAACTACGGGGGAGGTTGCTCGCTAGGACGTCGCATCCTATGCCTACGTACTTTCATCTGGTATGAAAGATCAGAGCGAACGTAGTTCGGGAAACTACAGGAAAAAGTTCAACTAGGAGGGAGACTATCAAGTCCTACTGTTGTCATGCCATGGATTCATCCTATGGTTGAGGTTTGAACAGGGAACTCCTAGAAGTTGTCATGCATAGGTTTCAACCTAAAAGTCTATCATCAAATCCTCATCAGAGGAAATGAGAGTCCTAAGGGATCATGTCAATGATACACAGAAACAGACAAAAACATCAGCTTTAACAGTAAAATGCATGCAATGCAAGTGAGGGAGGAAATGTGTGTGGGGCTTCAGCCTCCACAAGCTCATCTCGACCTCAAGCCAGTCATGAAATAACAGTAATCATACTGAAAATAATCAACGTGCTGTCAAGCAATAACAGATAAGAGAAATGAAGTACCATCAGGTAAACAAAACACACATGCTTGAGAAAGAAAGAATCATCTACTCTCTAATCCTAACCCTAGCACAGAATCTGAATCAAATCTAACAAAGCCCTCAAGCAAAAATCCTAAACAAGAGAAATCATTCCCAGTCTTCAAGCTTCAGAACAAGCTTACCAAAGAAAGGGAGCTAAGCAAGCAGACTCATAGTGTCTTCCTCAGAAAAGCACTAGGAGGTGTATACTCAGGAGTCATACCCTATGTGGCTCAACCACTGTGATCAGTTTATATTCCTCCTCAGGAGAAATTAAACTCACAAGCAGGCTCCAACATCACTGGATACTTAGGAAATCCTATCTGAACTAGTGGAACTAAGTGAATAGACTCATAGGACCTTCCTCAGGAAAGTACTAGGAGGCTTCCACTTAGGAGTTGCATCCCATGTGGCTCAACAACATGTGATCAGTTTACATTCCTCCTCAGGAGAAATTAAACTCACAAGTTGGCTCCAACATCATTGGATACTTAAGAAATCCTAGATAAACTAAGGGAACTAAGTGAATAGACCCATAGGACCTTCCTCAGGAAAGTACTAGGAGGCTTCCACTTAGGAGTTGTATCCCATGTGGCTCAACAACATGTGATCAGTTTACATTCCTCCTCAGGAGAAATTAAACTCACAAGTTGGCTCCAACATCATTGGATACTTGAGAAAGAGGTGAGAAGAAAGGATGAAAGTCATTCATAGTGCCTTCCTCAGGAAAGTACCATGAACTTCCTTCAAACTTCAGGATCTCAAACCTCACAGACAGGGAACAAGCCAAGCTCTGGGTCTCTGAGTCTTGATCTACAATCTTCTCTTCATGATGCTCTCCATCAAAATCTTCAAGACAACACAAGCCCCACAACAAATTACCCACAATGAACCCCCAAAGATGAACAGATAACCACAGGGGAGACAAAATCAATAGGCAACTTCAGAAAATACCTAAAAATACTAAACTAATGGGGAAAAATCTAACAATTATTCACAAGGGTCCTCAACACCTACTCATAACATCTACAAAGGCCTCTACCTAAAAAACAGGATAAAACTCAATCAAAGAAAGGGATTCTTCACCTAAACACAATTTAAACCCTAATTAGGATACCCTAAATCTACCCTAATTAAACTAATCAAAATTTAATTCTAAAAATCTAGAAAAAATCCTATGGGGAACTATGATTCATCATCTAATTGCACAAAAAAGAATGGATAAAAAACCCTAAGGGAATGTTCTAAAACAATTCCTACAAAATCAAATACCAAATTAAGACTATTAAAAAGCTATTTATTTGGAAAATCTATTAAAAATATTAAACCTAAAAATAAAATCTCATTTTTATTTTTATAATTTTCTACACACTTTCATCTAATCATAGAAAAAAGAAGAAGTAAAAAATCATTTTTTACCAATTTTTAATGAATTAAACAAAACAGAAAATATTAAAAGAAGAAAATAAAAGAAATTAAATTAATTAAAGGGAGGGGGGGGGGGTGCAACAAGCACACGCGCTAGTTAAAAGCAAATGGGCCAGAAAAAAGGGGGGGGGGCGAATAGCACTCTGGGCCCAGCGCTGGTTTAATGAAACGCCGCGTTTCATTATTCTTTGAATTTCCCTCCAACTCTCAGACTCATCCGTGGCCACACGATCTGAATAATTGGTCAACATTTGGATCTAATCCTAGGGCTATTGTTCATCGTCCCAACCAAGATCTAGGGTTTTCAGAACCCTCTCCCATGCACTTCAACCTTCGAGCTCCTCTAACTCTCTGCTCAGGCCATGATTTCACTTGATTCCAAAACAAGAAATGATCTACTACTCAAGCTCTACACAACCATACGTACACTTCTCATTAATTCTACCTAGGTTGCTCTAACAGAGGGATTAAAGGTCATGGTTCAAAATATTCAACTGATATCAATCTTCATCAAACTTCAGTCTAATGGTCTACAGATGTTCTTGATGTTACCCTGGTCCTAGCATGCTATCACGTATGGATTATCATTCACTATGCTAATGGTTCTTGATCATTAAAGTTTTGCTGCCACTAATTCAAACTCCATGAAATGATCTCTAACTTTCAGGAATTGGTCCTCTAGTTGTTTCCAACAGTTCTATGCTAACAACTCAATCTATCAATGCATAATTAAGGGTGTAAAGAAGAAAATGGCAGACCTGGTTTCTTGATGAACAGATGAGGAATTTGCTCAAACCAAGCCTCAATCTCTTGTGGAATCACTCAGGGAATCACCTCCTTGCTTCTGTTTGCAAGAGTAGAGGTTGAATCTTCCTTAATTCCACGATTTGATTCTTGATGCAAGCTTGAAAATCCAAGTGCTATCCTTCAATTCTGACTCATTCTTCTCTAACCAATGCCCTGCACCAGCTATAATCCTTATATAGAGAGGTTTAGACTCATCTAGAAGGTTCTGGAATGATCCTATGGGATGTTCAATTTATCATGTCATGACATTTTGATTCCAACTCATCTCATATGCCAATCCTTGTTTCCCTTGGTACAGCCCTTCAATTTCACTTGAACTTCTCCTTAAATGAGTTTTTAGGAAGTGTTTAGATGCATTGCAAGCTTGTGTATTCACTTCCCTTGAGTTTCACCTTGGTGCCTTATTATGCAAGTGATGAATTTCCAAAGGAAGTCCATTTTTGGAGCCTCAAATGAAAAATCTATTTAAACCAAAGTTCTTAAAATGGTTTTTCCAATCAAAATGATATATTGGATGACCTATTTTGGATTTGTGGATCTCCCAAATCACTTTTCAATTTCAACTTTTCAAAGTTATAAGCCTTTTTTAGTTCATTTTGGACCAATCATGTAATCTCATGCTATGAGCTTTTCCAACAATTTGTGACCTTCTTTCTAGACTTAAAATCACATTTTGAGCAACTTTCATGTTTTGAGTTTTTCCATTTGAGGCTTGGAAATAGGAGTTTTAGGCATTGGCTAGAATGACCTATAACTGACAAATGACCAAAATACCCCTGCCTTGTTCAAACCATAAGTTGAGTTCCACAAATCCAATCAAGGACTTCTACCACTCAAATTAAAGCTAAGAAGATGCTCTTCAACATTCATGTTGACCAAGAACTCATAGGAGTCATCCTACTAGGGCAAAAGTTGTCTGCAAGTTGGGTGACTTTCAAGGACCCAGATTCACACACCTCTGCTGACCTGTAATTTGTCAAAACCATAACTTGAGCTCTGTAACTCCTATCAAGGACTTCCACCACTCAAATTAAAGCTAAGAACAAGCTCTACAACATTCATGTTGTGAGGAAGATGAGATATCAATCATATCTAGAGCTAAAACTGCCTGGAAAATAGGGATCAAACTAGGGTTTTCTCACTGACAATCCTTGGAAACCCTGACTTGAAACTTCTCAAACTCCTCAATCATGATGAGTTGGTCTAGGAATCATCCTTATAACATCTCTATACATCATTCCATGATCTCATGGCCCTTGGATTAAGTCTCAACCTTCTCCAAAACTTCAGTTGACCTAGGGTTGACCCAGTCAAACCCTAATTCTACCATTCATGGTTGAATCTTCTGAACTCTTACACAATGACATCTCAGGGCTTCATGATGGCTATCAAGACATCTCATAAGCTTTCTCAAAACATCAAGTTCATTCTCAAAGTCTCAGAATCATCTGAGGAGCACCCACAACTTTCAAACTGTGAAGCACACAACCCTGGTTTCAATCCACTTCCTCTGAGGATCTCTTGAACTTTCTGATGAAGGTATCAACTTTCAAACACTCAATGAATGAATAATTGTTGGTCAAATTTTGGGGTGCAACAGCATTTTGAAAATTCTGATATGTAGCAGCATTGTCACATGTTATTCCCTTGGTCTTGTGACATGTGATCTTATGACATGAAGAAATTTGTCACCTCTTGCATGGGACTGTTTTGCCATGATTAATCATGCATAATCTTGGTCTTAAAACATTCCAATCTTGATTTAATTCTTACATATTTCTTGGATGTTTGTAAGCATAATGTGGACTCGGTGTGGCATTACCATAACATGAATTTGATTAGAAGCTTGGATTAAGACTAGAAGTAGCTTATTTTTCTAAGCATTATCAAGTGCTTGAGACCTTGCAATAAATGTGACATTTTTGTAAATGTCATGAAATTTTTCCTTGCCATATTCTTGAATCTAGTCTTGACTTCATTAATCTTGAACTTTGAATTATGCACTTGTGATCTTGACTCATGCTTTGCAAATTTGAACTCCACTTGATCAAGAATTTGAAACAAAATTGGGTGAAGCAATCTTGAATTATGCCTTGCATTTCATGGTCATTAGGAATATATCTTGCATATCCTAATATTTTTTCAATTAACTTCTCCTTGAAGAAATCTAGATGAATATATTTTCCAACTTAGATCAAACCTTAGGTGATGAACCTTTTCCTCCATGTACTCCAAGATAGACAAGTTATCTCATTTGAAATGAAAAATGACAAACCGACCCAATCCGTACCCACATGCTCGATATGCAATAGAACGATGTATGATATGGCGAATGTAGGGTATAAAGGCTAAAGGCGAAAATGAGGGTGTGACACTTCCCAACATCCTCGTGACGAAATTTGGATCATCTCCAAATGGTCTTATCAGACAAGCTGTGCTGGCCAGTCAGGTTACCCCTGATTTGGTCAAGTTCCCGACGAACTTTATGATCAAACGATGCTTAGTGTACACGTGCGCCTACTAGAGATCGTTTTTATCCTTCATACACCTAGGTCGAAGAGAAACTTTATGCTTTCTTTTGTTATTATTATTGTTATCCCACAATTTTTAATGCGATATTTATTAAGAATGAAGATTCCACTTTTTGCAAACATAAAAGAAAATAAATGTGACACACGAATTGATGAAATAGATTTTTATTGATGATAAAGTTACCCATAAATGGGTAATTTTACATAAGGATACAATTCCTAAAAGAGGTAATTGCAAAAAATATGACAAAAAGCACAGTGGCAATGTGAAAAAGAATCAGATTTCCATTGAGTTTCAATTCTACTATGATCCCTATAGCCTTGAAGCTTCTCGTACATTGCCTTTGAAGAAAGTGGATGCATTGGTCTTTCCCATGTGTAGCTCTCCTTATTCTGATGATGAGCTCACAGACTTTTTGCAGACCTTAGTCTTTTCTTTTTTAGGTCCCTAACTTTTGTCTAGACCGCCCTTTCGGGTTTTCAGTCTACCGGGATACCCTTTTTTGCCTAAGTTTCCCCTAAGGGTTTTCAACTTATCGGGTGTTATTTTTCATTTTAACCCTAACTTTTGCCTGGACTTTTCCTTTTATTGTCCACCGGGTTTGCTCTCAAGCGTAGTATTTTTTTTACTGCGTCTGCGTTTACAGGGGATGACAGATCTTCACCGTCCATGTTGGATAATATCAAGGCCCCTCTGGTGAAAACCTTCTTTACAACATATGGACCCTCATAGTTAGGTGTCCATTTGCCCCTTGGGTCTGTGTGGATTGGCAGAATCTTTCTTAATACCAAGTCTCCCACTTCGAAATCTCGAGGGCGAACTTTCTTGTCAAACGCCCTTTTCAATCGCTTTTGGTAAAGCTCGCCATGGCAGATGGCCGCCATGCGTTTTTCATCAATCAGATTAAGTTGATCAAGTCTCGCCTGCACCCATTCTGCTTCGTCAAGCTTGACATCAGTCAGAATTCTCAGGGAAGGGATTTCTACCTCAACAGGGAGTACCGCATCCATGCCATACACAAGAGAAAATGGAGTTGCCCCAGTTGAAGTGTGCACTGAAGTGCGATAGCCATGCAAAGCAAATGGTAGCATTTCATGCCAATCTTTATATGTTTTCACCATTTTCTGAACAATCTTCTTGATGTTTTTGTTCGCTGCTTCAACGGCGCCGTTCATCTTCGGGCGATATGGTGATGAGTTATGATGCTCGATCTTGAAGCTTTCACACAATTCCTTCATCATCTTGTTATTGAGGTTTGAACCATTGTCAGTAATGATTTTATTTGGGACCCCATAACGACAAATGATTTCCTTTTTGATGAAGCGAGTGACCACTTGCTTGGTGACATTGGCATAAGACGCGACTTCTACCCATTTAGTAAAGTAGTCAATGGCCACCAAGATGAAACGATGACCATTTGAAGCATTTGGCTCGATGCGTCCTATCACATCTATACCCCACATGGCGAAAGGCCAAGGTGACGTCAAGACATTCAGAGGAACCGCGGGCACATGTATCTTATCTGCATAGATTTGACATTTGTGGCATGTTTGCACGTGACGATAGCAATCAGTTTCCATCGCCAACCAGTAATAACCAGCTCTCAAAATCTTCTTAACCATCGTGTGTCCACTGGAATGTGTACCAAAAGAACCTTCATGGATTTCGTTTATGATCCGGCCGGCTTCGTGTCTATCCACGCATCTGAGCAAGACCGAGTCATATTTTCGCTTGTAAAGCACATCCCCACTTAAGAAGAACTTGGACGAAAGCCTTCTTAAATACTTCTTGTCTGTGATGGAAACATTTTCTGGATACTCTTGCTTTTCTAGATACCTTTTGATATCATAGAACCAAGGTTGATCATCGATTATTACCTCTGCTTCTAGACAGTGGGCAGGCTCATCAAGATATTCAATACGGATAGAGGGTGCCTCATTTTTCCATTTAACTTTGAACATGGATGACAATGTGGCAAGAGCCTCTGCCAATTGATTGCTTTCTCTAGGAATGTGATTGAAAGTAATCTCATCAAAGTATGGGATTAACTTCAAGACGTGATCCCGATACGACACTAATTTGCTGTCACGTGCTTCCCAATCGCCTCTGACTTGGCTGATGACTAGAGCTGAGTCTCCATACACTTCCAGAATCTTGATTTTATGGTCAATAGCGGCTTCAATTCCGAAGATACATGCTTCATATTCTGCCATATTGTTGGTGCATTCGAAACATAATCTTGCGGTGAATGGAATGTGGAAACCGGTAGGAGAGGTGAGGATTGCCCCTATCCCATTGCCTTGAGCATTTGCGGCACCATCGAACCTGAGCGTCCATCGCGATCCTGGTTTGGGTCCTTCATCTGGGCCTAACATTTCATAGTCTCTGACAAACATGATATCTTCATCAGGGAAGTCAAAACGCATCGGCTGGTAATCTTCCACAGGTTGGTGGGCAAGGTAGTCAGATAACACACTCCCTTTGATAGCTTTTTGCGAGACGTACTGGATGTCATATTCTGTCAGTACCATTTGCCAACGGGCTACTCGTCCGGTGAGGGCAGGCTTCTCGAAGATGTACTTGACTGGATCCATCTTTGATATCAACAATGTGGTATGGGTCAACATATACTGCCTTAAGCGTTTGGCAGCCCAGGCGAGCGCACAACAAGTCTTTTCCAAAACTGAGTATCTCGTTTCACAATCAGTAAACTTTTTGCTCAGGTAGTAGATAGCATGCTCCTTTCTACCTGTTTCGTCATGCTGCCCCAACACGCATCCCATGGATCCTTCCAGAACGGTCAAGTATATGATGAGAGGTCTTCCTGGAACGGGAGGCATCAAAATCGGTGGCTCTTGCAGATATTCTTTTATTTTCTCAAATGCTTTTTGGCAATTGTTATTCCACACGATTGCTTGATCTTTGCGAAGCAGCTTGAATATTGGCTCACAGGTGGCTGTTAGGTGAGATATGAATCTGGCAATGTAATTTAATCTCCCTAAGAAACCACGAACCTCCTTCGTGGTTCTTGGAGCAGGCATCTCTTGGATAACTTTTACTTTGTCAGGATCGACTTTAATCCCTTTTTGACTCACGATAAAACCTAGTAATTTACCAGATCTTACCCCAAAGGTACATTTATTTGGATTGATCCTTAGCCTGAATTTTCTTAGCCTAGTAAACAACTTTTCCAAGTGGATGAGATGTTCCTCTTCAGTTTGGGATTTTGTGATCATATCGTCTACATAGCATTCAATATCTTTATGTATCATGTCATGAAAGAGAGTTACCATCGGTCGTTGATATGTCGCACCAGCGTTCTTCAGACCAAATGGCATAACCTTATAGCAGAAGGTTCCCGAAGGGGTAATGAAGGTAGTCTTCTCCATATCCTTTGGAGCCATTTTAATCTGGTTGTATCCGGAGAATCCATCCATGAAAGAGAACACAGAGAATTGGGCCGTATTATCCACTAACACAAAAAATGTGTGGCAGCGGAAAATCATCTTTTGGGCTGGCTCTATTTAGATCTCTGTAGTCAACGCACATCCGCACCTTACCTCCTTTTTTAGGCACAGGTACAATGTTGGCGACCCATTTAGGGTATTTTGATACTGCCAAGAATCCGGCATCAAGCTGCTTTTGTACTTCCTCCTTAATCTTAAGGGCCATGTCAGGTCGAGTTCGTCTCATCTTCTGCTTTACAGGTGGACAATCTTCCTTGAGCGGCAATTTGTGCACCACGATGTCTGAATCTAATTCGAGCATGTCTTGGTATGACCAAGCAAACACATCTGCATACGCACGTAGGAGCTCGATCAGTCTTCTCTTCACGCTCTCTTCTAGGGCAGCGCCTACCTTGACCTCTTTCTTGTCCTCTTCGGTTCTAATATTGACAACTTCCAATGACTCTTGATGCGGCTGAATGATCTTTGATTCCTGCTTCAATAGTCTGGCTAACTCCTCGGGGAGTTCACAATCCTCGTCAGCATGGTAGATTGGGTTATCAAATTCATATGGAACCGTAGCAGTATCGTTATCAATGGAATCTGGGGTAGATCTGCATGATTGGTGATTTTATGCTTTATTTTGAGAAGATGAAAAAGAAAAATGCGAGAAAACATTGCCATTTATTTATGCAAAAGTAAAAAAGAAAGACAGGGAACACAATTGAATGCAAAGAGGTTCATGTCATTCATGATAAACATTATTTGAAAACATGGGGGCCCTACAAAATAATCCTTATGCCTTGGGCAGAGCATAGGATTTGAAAGCAAAATAAGGAAAATTACTCTTCGACAAGGGTGACCTCCGGTATCTCCGTAACAGTCCAATTGTTGAGTTGTTGATTCGGTGCCATTGGGTACACCATGCAGACTTCCTTTAGTGCATCATCTTCAGCTTCCACAACGGCCACCTGGTCATCCACCATATGTCCACCACTAACAAAGGCAAGTGGAGAAATGAACCTTTTGCCCTTGTCAATGGTTGTCTTCTGCTGATCTTTATGATTTCCTGGGTAACCCAAACCAGTTCTGTTTTTGTTGATGGGTAGCTCTAACACTCTTCCCCAACCTTCGGAGTGACCGGCCTCAATTATGGTCCTTGCGTCCTTCCAAGTAACCATTGGGGGTCCTGACCTTTCTGATTTTTTTCCTCCTTCTTAACAGGGATCATTTCCACACTTATAACATCGAATGCTTGAAAAGGGGTCTCATGAACTTCCCCTCCCACTTCAATATAGCGAAATGAAGACAAATGGCTTACTAGCATATCCTCCTCTCCCTCGATGACGACAAGCTGGTTATTAACCATGAACTTTAACCTTTGGTGAAGAGTGGATGTTACAGCACCGGCTGCATGAATCCAAGGACGACCTAGCAGACAACTGTATGCCGGGTAGATATCCATCACATAGAATGTGATAATGAAATTATGAGGTCCTATTTTGATGGGGAGATCAACTTCCCCTATCTTTGTCCTTCTTGCCCCATCGAAAGCTTTCATTATCACTGAACTGGGTTTCATCATCAATCCTTCAATGGTCAGCTTGGCCAATGAATTTTTTGGTAAAACATTTAAGGATGACCCAGTATCTACCAATACTCTCGACAACACAACATCAACACATTCAATGGAGATGTGCAAAGCCTTATTATGGTTTTTCCCCTCGGGAGGCAACTCTCCCTCATTAAAGCTCAAAATATGTGCGGAGACAATGTTCGATACCACTCCTTCAAATTGTACAACGGATATTTCTTGGGGAACATGTGCAGTCTTCAAGAACTTGATCAATGACTCCTGATGGGCAGGGGAGCACATTAGCAATGACAACATGGAAATATTTGAAGGTGTTTGGTTAAGCTGGTCCACCACCTTATAATCGCTTTTTCGGATGATTCGTAAGAATTCTTCGACATCTTCATTGGAACTCCTTTTTTGAGTAGAAGTCTGCCCCTGCTCAATCGTTGGCTGCTTTTCACTTATACCGTTTGGTGGTGGTACGGGCGCAAAAATCCTCCCACTTATGGTTATTCCACCGGTCCCAACCATGTTCTCTACAAAATTATCAACTTTCACAGCATCCTCTTCCACCTTATGCCCCTTAATGTAAATAGTTGGCTCATATTTCCAAGGGACAGCCTTGGTGCTCTCAAAAGGGAAAGGAGCAGGTGTAGATATCACTAATGGATCAAGTGAAGGTGGAGACAATGGAATCTCTACTTGGTCATATGGTATTTGCAATGGTTCACGAACTTGATTGTATGGGATCTGAACCGAATGCCAATCGTAATCACATGGGATTTCCAAGGGCGCACGAGGTTGATCACATGGAATTATTAGTTGTACAACATCATACTGAATTTGTAGTGGAACTTGGGTAGGATACCAATCTTCATCACATGGAATTGTCAACGGCACACGGGGTTGCTCATACGGAATCGTCAATGGTACACGGTTCTGACCGTACAAATTGTTCAACAGTTCTTCATCATAAGTAAATTCCATCGGATCATAGGGAATATCAAGAGTGGCCACTTCTTCAGCACTGGACATCTGTTCTATCAATATGACACCTTGGTCTAACAAATTTTGGATGCCCATCTTCAATTCATGACAGTTTTGCGGATCTTTCAAACAGTGTTGGCAATCCTCGGTACATCCTGGGACAATATTTTCATTAACAATTGTTCTTTAACAACAGCAAAGGGGGTCTTCATTTTATCAACTTCTGATACCAACTTCTTTCCTTTAGATTCTTCAACCATGTTTGTGGCATGGTGCGGCATTGGATTTTTAGTCACGTTGGGAGTGTTCTTGGTGAAATTGATGGCTTTTGAATCAATGAGATCTTGTACCACGTATTTCAAAGTTTTGCAATTTTCAATGTTATGTCCGGGAGCTCCAGAATGGAATTCGCAACGGGCATTTGCATCATAGCCGGGAGGTAGAACAGCTGGGGGAGCTTTCATTTCTCTCAACTGCACCAATGAACCCCTAAGCAAGAGTGGAAGCAACCTAGTGTACGTTGTCGGAATAGGATCAAATTTTTTCTCAGGTCTCCTTTGTCTTGGTGGACCTTGATAATAGTTTTGACGTTGTTGTTGATAGGGAGCTTGAACATCCAGTTGACTTGCGGGTATGGAGAGAGGTTGATTTGGAGTAACAGCGGCCACATGATGATAAGAGCCTTGGTATGCTTTGGCCTTCCCCTTATCCATCAAAGCAGCGCTCGTTTCTCCTTCCCTTTTCCTTGCAAAACCTTGGTATGGCTTCTTAGAAGCTCCATCAGCAATTTGAATCTTTCCAATCTTTATCATATTCTCTATCCTCTCACCAGCCATCACTAAATCTGAGAACACAGTAGATGTGCATCCCGCCAAACATTCTAGGAAAGGACCTTGAAGAGTCCCCATGAACATATCGGTCAATTCTCTTTCAAGAAGAGGAGGTTGGACTCTAGCAGCTAAGTCCCTCCACCTTTGAGCATAGTCCTTGAACGCTTCACCAAATTTCTGGGTCAAGCCTTAGAGTTGTGTGCGATTAGGCGCCATGTCAGAGTTGTATTGGTAGTGTTTCAGAAATGCCTCAGCTAACTCTTTCCAAGTCTTGATGTGCGTACCTTCTAACTGCATGTACCATTCAAGGGAAGCTCCACTGAGGCTATCTTGAAAGAAATGCATTAGTAGTTTTTCATCATCAGAGTAGGCAACCATCTTCCTACAATAAGATCGGTTGTGAATTCAGGGACAGCTTGTCCCTTTGTATTTTTCAAAGTCAGGGACTTTGAACTTGAGTGGAATCTTAACACCGGGTACCAAACACATATCTGCAGTCTCTAACCCAAAAGTGCTCGGGCCTTATAGTCCTTTGACCGTCTCTTGCAAGGCGAATACCTTCTTTTCCAAGTCAGTAGTTGGTGTTCCAGAACCGTCTACAGCCAAGTCATTGTGAGAGTTGTAGAAACCTTCATGATCATCAAAGTGAGTTGGTGGGGTAACCGCACCATTTCGAGGAGTATGGACTGGGCCTGCGCCCGCAGGAGTAGGGATCACACCCCCAAGAACGGGAATTGCACTTGCAGGAGTTGGAAAGACATCGCCAGGAGTGGGAGTTGAGCCTACAGTAGTAGGAACTGGAGTGTTGGCAGCATTTCTCTCCATAGCTTGCTTCATCTCCTCTTGTCCTTTAGCCATAGCCTGGATGACTTCCATCAACTGGCCCATCTGAGTCTTCATGTGGGTCATCTCGTCTCTGAAAGCGGCTTGAGTCTGCTCAATCTGATCCATCAGTTATCTTTGCTTGCCACGAGTGTAGTAGGGATGTCGGGAAGTCAGCTTGTTTACTGCGAATGGAGGTCAAGTTTTTGTAAGTTTTGGTTTTGTTTTTATGAAATGCGATATGATGCGTATGAAATGCATATGAATAATGTTATGTGCAAAGCTCTTAGTAACCTTGTTAGTTATTGTTGGGAATATAAACATTTTCCATTGCAATTAATCAGAAGAGACATAATAGAACAAACTCTCATTTCATTAAGGCTTGAAGCCAAGTTCAAATACAAAATACAAAAGATCCACTTCTTAAGCAAATTACAAATCGACTATAAATGTGACTCCTCGGGCTCTGCGAACCGCCTCTAAATCTGTAACAAGTTCCCCCATTGTTTCCTTGCAAAAATTCACAAAGTCGAACACAGGGACATAAGTGTTTTCAGGAGTCATCACTTGATCGGCTACCTTCAATCTTTCAGGGATCTGCTGAAGCACAAAGTTGGAGAATCCCGCCAAGTTTATGAATTTTTTCTTCCATTCCTCATAGAGAATTTGGAGATCATGGATGATGTCATCTCTCTGAAGTATCGCAGCTTCTGCCTGACGACAACTTTCTTCACAATAGTGGCAGCTGTCCTTCAACTCTAGATATAGCTCATCATATATTCCATCTTTCAGTCTTCGGATTTCTTCGATAGCTCTACCCAACTAGTATTCTGCTTGTACGAAATCTCGCTGCACGTTCTCCTTTTCCAAAAGTTCACGAGCTAACTGATCTTCGCAACCTTTCATGATGCCTTTCAACTTGTGGATCTGAGCTTCAAAATTTTCCCTTTCATCTTTCTTCATCTGGGTGGCCATTCTCACATCATTTTCTAAGTCTCTGACCTTTCACCACACTTGGTCCAATTTTTCATTTTGGTGATCCAAGTCGGCATTGGATTTTTTGAGAGCTCCACCAACCCATTCTTTCTTTCCTTTCTCTTCCCTAGCTCTTTTCTTGCTATCCTCGAACTTTTCTTTCAACTCTTTGCTTTTGTCTTCCCAAGCTTCGCTTTTCTACTTAGTCTCGTTGAGTCGGATTCGGAGCTGAGTGTTCTCATCTTCAAGTTCTTGGATTTTAGCCTTAAGTTTCTCCATATCTTCGGGTAAGATAGGCTCGGGCTCAGGATTAGATGGGAAAACAGATGCATCAAAGATAAAAGGTAATCTGACCTTTTTCACTCTCTCTTTCACCCATTTGACATAAGGTTCACGAGCAAGGATGTTCTTCCACCCATTGTCTGGGTTGCTTCTTTGGATGTTTACCCATGCTCTTCTTGCCCTTTGTACAGATGGATCACTTGGATCATCCGTATTGACAAGGAATGACACCAAATCTTCTTCTTTAGGAGGGCCGTCCATAGAGTGTCCAAACTGTCTCTTGAGTAACACCGGGTTGTAATTGATGCAACCTCGTGTTCCCACAAGAGGCACGTTGGGAAATTCTCCACAAGAAAAGATAATATCTTTGGTTTCCCATTCCCTCTTGTACCATGTGATGGAACTAGCGGTGAGTGAAGCGAATCTTTGAGGCCATGAGAGTTCCTTGGAAGCAGAAGGACCTTTTCCGAGCATGTGGGTCCTTAGCCACTTATGCAGGAGTGGGGTGCAACAAAGGAACATTCCACCTCCTTTTGTATGTCTTGTATGGAGTGTGTGGTAGAAGTCACCTAAAAGGAAAGGCACAGGGTTCTTGGTCAAGAAGATTTCCACAGCTACTTGGTCCACAAAATTTTCCCCATTTGGAAACATCACAATTCCATAGACCAAGAGTGCCAGAATTGAACCACATATTTCCCATTTCTCTTCATTGGCATACTTCCACCCTTGTTCTTCCAAGAATTTCCTCGATAAACCCCTAGCTCCTTTGGGTGCCCAATTGGCTATCACATTTGATGTGGGAATCCCTAAGGCAGAAGCCACTTTCTTCAAAGTGAACTCTTCTTCGAGCTTGGGAAAAGGATTGCAATCTTTGATGTAGAGGTTCAAAATCTTCTCAAATTCTTCCAAAGTAGGAGCTATCTGAAATCGGCGAAGGTGAAACAACGGAAAGACGTGTCATAGTACTGAGCCAAGGCTGTGAGAGCTTCAAACTCTATCTTCTCTGTCAACAGATCCAAAATTCTCCCATAAGAAGAGTGAAATTTGTTATGCTTGATGGGAGTGATCTTGGCACTTAGCGCTTTCAAACTGTCAATTGAAGGATCTTTGTATTTGAAAGTGAAAGTACTCTTTCGGTCGGTCTTCTTATTTAGCTTCATTGTTCCTAAATTCACATTCATCATGACTGCTTCTGAAAAGTGCTTATATCTGCAACAAGAACAAGACACTAAGAGCTTTGTTTTTTATGAAGTATGTATGTATGAACAGATGCAGGATTCGAGCATATGGGTTCATAAGTCCGAGGTATGGATATGTTCGATACTGACTACTTTATGAAAAGGTTCTCACAAGGTGTGATCTAGGGTTTAAAAGGGATCCCAAAGTCATGGTTTCACATGACTGTTCATCATATATGACATGAATATGTCGGAAGATGACTCTATCACATGAACCTCTTTTGGGTGAGGTCCTCGTATCGACCCACACGAGAAGAACTTCTCGAGGACCCATACTACAAGACACATCGACATTGGGTTCGAGACCAGGATTTCAGAGTCATGGACTTTCTTGACTGTTTGTTACGTATGTCAGTCATTGCCAGGCAACAACTCCATCAAGAATGTCTCTTCTGAACGAGGTCTTCGTATCGATCCACACGAGAAGAGCTTCTCGAGGAGCCATACTACGCGACCATCAATCTTAGTTGGCCAAAGGTTTGGGGTTCTAAAAGGTCCTTAGAGTAATGGATTCTTGAAAAAAAGTTGATCAAACACGCCAAGAGCTTGACGGTTCTCATCATTCTCAAATGAATCTACTCTAAGCGAGTTTCTCGTATCGACTATCACGAGATGAGCATCTCTGAAGCCCATACTGCTCAACCTCTCCTATCTTAATTTTAACACTATAGACTCCGGTATAGAGTCTTTCCCTCAAGGTTTGCCACCAAAGTTTCCAAACCATACCAAGAACCAATGAAACCAAACACGGGGAGATACAATTGAAAAACAAGGAAAGCGATAAACAAACAAAAAGGAAAGAACCCAAACACGCAAAAACAACCTAGGTTAGGCCTGACTCGCTTAGGAAAGAGTCCTCAGCAGAGTCCCCAGCTGTCACTACGCGAAAAATGACACAGAGTCACCACCGGATTTTATTTATCCCACGGAGGGAAAGGGAAATAGCGATAAAACCTTTGGGAAAAGAGCGTGGTCATCACAACCAAGTCTTAGGGTTCGGGAGTCGGTTATGCGATGGGAAGGTGTTAGCACCCCCTCGCATCCATCGTACTCGATGGGAACCTCCTAGGTTATTTAGCGTGAATGGGTGTTTTTAATAAGAGTTTGCTTGCTTAAGGAAAAGAGGGGTTGGTTTATTTAATTTAATGCTCTCCAAGGATTGGGGCCCTTGTGCCTACGTATCCTCACTTAAAAGAAGTAAAGAATCAGAGCTCCATAGTTCGGAGGCTTACGAAATAGTTGTTTGTTGGTTGATTTTATACCTTGAAAAAGGGCTTTTTGATTGATACCCTAAGGCAAAAAATAGTTTGATGAGTTGATGTTACTTTTAGGTTTTTTCTTAGGGAAGAATCTATTCTTGACTAGGATTATACAAAAGACTTTGGATAGAGATGAATGTCTCGAATAACCAAGTCGAGCGCCTTGTATTCAAAACATTCGGAACGAGTGTAGGAGGATTCCATTCTCATTCCTTCTCTACCACATTAAAGCTCATGGTGCATAATTCTAATCGTATATTTTATTGTGTTTTGGATTGTTATGAGAAAAGAGAACCACTTGACGTTGGATCAAGGGTTATTGTTTGTAAAGATACATTTGAAGCGATATGGACAAGGTCCATGGCGGTGCACAAGGCAACCGACTTACAAGGTTAAAAATGGCTCGACAAAATCAAGAGTTTTTTGAAAATGGTTTTTAGAATCAAAAGTCAACAAGGACAATAGCAATATTCACACTAAAATCATGCAAACATGTGGGGTTAGTCAGCTAAAAAAATCGAGACATGCAAAAAAAAACGGGTGGCCGTGTTGTGTGACACGGCCTGTGTCATAGGGTACCTGCAATGAAAGGTTTTGAGGCATGACAGAGGTGTGACACGGGTGGTCGTGTTGTGTGACACTGCCTGTGTCCTAGGGTCTGGTAGAAAAAAAAGATTTTTGAGGTCAAACAGCGGTGTGACACGAGTGGCCGTGTTGTGTTACACGGCCGGTGTCAGAGGTCCTGGGCATTTTGTGGTAAGAAATCTCAAACAGAAGCACAACACTGGTGGTCGTGTTGTGTGAAACGGCCCGTGCCAGGGGTCCTGGGTGTTTTGTGTCATGAAAATGCAAACAGACGTGCAACACGACCGACCATGTCGTGTGACACGGCCAGTGTCAGGCTACCAGATAAAAAAAACTAATTTTTTTATTTATTTTCCTTCATTTTATGGTTTCTTAAAAATGGTTTCTTGGTCCCTGTTAGGACCTTACATGATATATACAGTACAACAACACACAAGAGAATAAATGAAATGAATATAAAAGCAAAAAGTAAAGGGAGAAAGGTTTGAAGAAATGGATACCATGAGCTTTCTATCCTTCTTGCAAGTACTCCAATGACCTTTGTTGGATGTGCTCTCCACTCTTCACTCTATGTTGTGAAGATTCTGCTTCTCAATGGTCCTCTTATGCTTCTATATCACTCTCTTTTTTCTGGTTTTTCTTCCTTTCTATTTTTCTGGTTTTTTAGGGTTTCTATTGCACTCTTTATTTTTCTGTTTTTTCAATGTGTGTGGAATGGATGTTGAATCAATGAACTCTTCTTTACAGCCCCCCCCCCCCTTTCTTATCTCAGCTCCTAGGGTTTTCTCTTCTTCCCGCATATCAGACTTTTTCATGGGATAATGTCTCTTACCACCTTTTCTCATGTCACTCTCTTTCTTTCCATTTCCATGCAAGGTGCTATGATGCATTTTCTGCACTACTTGCCTATGTTATTTTTCTGCAGCACCTCGTGTCTTGCACCCCTTTGTTGGCTTGTGTTTTGACAGCTCTTGTGGTCAATGCTACCACCTTTGACAGCATTTTGAAAATTCTGATATGTAGAAGCATTGTCACATGTTATTCCCTTGGTCTTGTGACATGTGATCTTGTGACATGAAGAAATTTGTCACCTCTTGCATGGGACTGTTTTGCCATGATTAAACATGCATAATCTTGGTCTTAAAACATTGCAATCTTGATTTAATTCTTACATATTTCTTGGATGTTTGTAAGCATAATGTGGACTTGGTGCGGCATTACCATAACATGAATTTGATTAGAAGCTTGGATTAAGACTAGAAGTAGTTTATTTTTCTAAGCATTATCAAGTGCTTGAGACCTTGCAATAAATGTGACATTTTTGCAAATGTCATGAAATTTTTCTTTGCCATATTCTTGAATCTAGTCTTGACTTCATTAATCTTGAACTTTGAATTATGCACTTGTGATCTTGACTCATGCTTTATAAATTTGAACTCCACTTGATCAAGAATTTGAAACAAAATTGGGTGAAGCAATCTTGAATTATGCCTTGCATTTCATGGTCATTAGGAATATATCTTGCATATCCTAATATTTTTTCAAGTAACTTCTCCTTGAAGAAATCTAGATGAATAGATTTTCCAACTTAGATCAAACCTTAGGTGATGAACCTTTTCCTCCATGTAGTCCAAGATAGACAAGTTATCTCATTTGAAATGAAAAATGACAAACCGACCCAATCTGTACCCACATGCTCGATATGCAATATAACGATGTATGATATGGCGAATGTAGGGTATAAAGGCTAAAGGCGAAAATGAGGGTGTGACACTTCTGTCAAGATCTTTAAAGAAGGTATTTTGACTTCAATGGGCAGCACAACATCCATCCCATATACCAAGGAAGAGGGAGTTTCCCCTGTCTAAGTCCGCACTGATGTCCGGTATCCATGTAGACCAAATGGTAACATCTCGTGCCAATCCTTGTAGGTTATGACCATCTTTTATACTATTTTCTTGATATTTTTGTTTGCAGCTTCAACTGCGCCATTCATCTTAGGTCTGTAAGGAGACGAATTGTGATGTTTGATCTTGAAATCGTCACAGAGTTCCTTCATTATGTTGTTAATTAGATTCGACCCATTGTCAGTAATGATCTGGTTAGGAATACCGTATCGACAGATAATTTCCTTTTTGATGAAGCGAGCAACCACTTGTTTTGTCACGTTCGCATACGACGCTGCTTCCACCCATTTGGTGAAGTAATCAATGGCAACAAGGATGAAGCGATGGTCGTTGGAAGCTTTTGGCTCTATTGCCCCAATCATATCTATGCCCCACATTGCAAAAGGCCATGGTGACGTTATCACATTGAGAGGATGCGGAGGGACATGCGCTTTATCGGCATAGACTTGGCATTTGTGGCATTTTCGAGCGAAGAGTATGCAGTCCGTCTCCAAAGTTAACCAAAAGTATCATGCCCTTAAGATTTTCTTAGCCATAGCATGGCCGTTGGCATGGGTGCCGAAGGTTCCCTCATGTACTTCAGTCATTATGAGATTCGCCTCTCTTTCGTCGACACATCGGAGCAGAACCATGTCATGGTTTCTTTTGTACAAGGTACCATTGCTGATGAAGAATTTAGCCGACAATCTGCGTATAGCTCTTTTGTCAATTCTAGATGCGTCAGCTGGATATTCTTGATTTTGAATAAAATTCTTGATATCATGGAACCATGGTTTCTCATCAGTTTCTTCATCTATTGTCATGACATAAGCAGGTATTATCCTTCTTTCAATGCGAATCAGAGGCGCCTCGTTAACAAACTGGACCTTCCACATTGATGCCATCATAGCCAGTGCATCGGCAATGTGATTTTCCGCTCTCAGTACATGCTTGAAGGTAATTTCATCAAAATATTCAGCCATCTCCAAGATATGAGTTTTGTAAGGGATCAACTTTTCATCCCTGGTTTCCCATTCTCCTTTGAGTTGGTAGATCACTAAAGCAGAATCATCGATCACTTCCAAGATTTTGATGCGAAGATCGATAGCAGCTTCTAACCCTAAGATGCAGGCTTCATACTCGGCTATGTTGTTCGTACACGAGAAACAAAATCGAGCTGTGACGGCAGTATACCCTCCAGTTGGATTTTTCAAAACAGCTCCGACACCATGTCCATTTTTGTTTGACGCTCCATCAAACATCATTTCCCAGCGGGATCCAGGCTCGGGACCTTCTTCCGGACCAAGCTCTAGTTTTATGCGTTGAATATACATCACATCTTCATCAGGAAAATCAAACTTGAGTGGTTGCTAATCGTCCATAGGATGCTCTACGAGGTGTTCTGACAAGACACTTCTTTTGATAGACTTCTGAGCAACATACTGAATATCGTACTCTGATAAGAGCATATGCCATCTGGCCAACCTTCCTGTTTGAGCTGGCTTCTCAAAGATGTACTTGATGGGGTCCATCTTAGAAATCAACATTGTGGTGTGACAAATCATGTACTATCTCAGACGCTTGGCGGCCCATGCTAAGGCACAACAGGCTTTTTCCAGGGGAGAGTAACGACTCTCGTAATCGGTGAACTTCTTGCTCAGATAGTAGATTGCGTGTTCTTTCTTTCCTGACTCATCAGTCTGACCTAAGACACAGCCCATTGAATCTTCTAGTACTGTCATATACATGAACAAAGGTCTTCCAGGTACAGGAGGAATCAACACGGGAGGCTCTTGTAAATACTGTTTGATTTTCTCAAATGCGGCCTGGCAGTTCTCGTTCCATACCACCGTCTGATCTTTTCGTAACAACTTGAAGATCGGCGTGCAAGTAGGAGTCAGATTGGAGATAAATCTGGAGATGTAATTCAGACGTTCGAGGAAGCCTGTGACTTGTTTCTCCGTTTTAGGAGCAGGCATCTCCTGGATTGCTTTAACTTTGTCGGGGCCTACATCAATTCCTCGTTGACTAAAGATGAAACCAAGTAACTTGCCTGAGCGAACTCCGAAGGTGCATTTTGCTGGATTTAACCTCAGTTGATACTTTCGGAGTCTCTCAAATAGCTTCAATAGATGATCCAAATGGTCTTCTTCACTTTGGGATTTTGCAATCATATCATCCACGTATACTTCGATTTCTTTGTGCATCATATCGTGAAAGAGTGTGACCATGGCCCTCTGATACGTTGCCCCTACATTCTTCAAACCGAAAGGCATGACCTTATAATAATAGGTGCCCCAGGGTGTGATGAAGGTTGTCTTCTCCATGTCGGTTGGATCCATTTTTATTTGAATATAACCAGAAAATTCGTCCATGAATGAGAATACTGCAAAGCTGGTTGTGTTATCTACCAAAGTATCAATATATGGTAGAGGGAAATCGTCCTTCGGACTTGCTTTGTTTAAATACCTGTAATCGACGCACATCCTGACCTTGCCATCCTTCTTTGGGACTGGGACGATGTTTGCCACCCATTCTAGATATTTAGATACCACTAAAAAGCCTGCATCAATTTGTTTCTTGACTTCGTCTTGGATTTTAAGAGCCATGTCTAGTCTTGACCTGCGAAGTTTTTGTTTGACCGGAGGACACTCTGGCTTCAGGGGGAGCTTGTGCATAATAATGTCAGTATCCAACCCTGGCACGTCTTGATAAGACCAAGCAAATATGTCGACATAATCTCTGAGGATCGCTATCAGCTTGCTTTTGATCTCGGGCCCCAATGATGCCCCAATCTTGACATCTCTTTTTTCTTCTTCTGATCCTAAATTGACGACCTCAGTCTGCTCTTTGTATGGCTGGAGATACACATCTTCATACTCAGCCATTCTCTTCAACTCTTCTGGGACTTCTAACTCTTCACCATTCTCTTCTTCAGCTTGAAAGACGGATGAACCACTAGTAGAAGGAGCCGAAGGATCATGTGATTCTGTGGTGGATGGAGGTATTCTGCATGTTTTATTTTTTGGGAACAATTAGACACACACACACAGACATGCAGATGAAGGGTTGTTTTTATTTTTTCAAAAAGATTGCCATTTTTCCTTTTAACAAAAAGAGTGAAAATGATGAGCAAAATAATAAACAAGAGTTTTAACAAAAACACTTTTTCATTAATGATTTTCAAATTGCAAAGTGGCCCAATACAAAATAATTCGCAGGCCTTGGGCAAGACCAGGAATTTTAAAGAAAACACAAAGCTAACAAGCAGAGTGAATTACTCTAATGATAAAAAGATGGGAATTTCCACAGCCTCCCGGTTGTGCAAAGCTGCTCCTCCCCTAGTTATTAGATGATCTAGATTACCATCTTCATCTTCAGCAATGATGGCGTTGATTTGTATTCCGGCACTGGTGAATATTTCCTTCAAAGACTTCTTCTTCATGGTGCTTTCCTCTGGCTCGCCTTCTAGAGTTGGTTTGTAACCCAACCCCTGTCGATCGTTTTTGGCTCGAGCGTTGACTTCGATGACCTCCCCCCATCCCAATGGGATTCCAGCTTTCAGTGCCGCCTTGATACTCTGAACAGAGGTGAATGATGGCCTGCGAGTTATATCTAATTCGTCGACTAGAACAGCGTGAGCTATTTCTAGTGCTTGAAAGGCTATCTCAAGGGAATCTTCATTGGCTTCGATATACCGGAATGAGGACAAATTGCTCACCATTAAATCTTCTTCTCCATGAACAATGACCAACTGGTCATCCACAACAAACTTCATTTTCTGGTGGAGAGTAGAAGTAACAGCGCCAGCTGCGTGGATCCATGGCCTTCCTAGTAAACAACTGTAGACCGGATTAATGTCCATCACCTAAAAGGTGACTTCAAAGATTTGTGGTTCGATCATGATAGGAAGATTAACCTCCCCTATCACAGCTCTCCTAGATCCATCAAATGCATTCACTATGAGAGAAGTTGGCCTCATGGTAGCACCTTGATAAGCCAGCTTGGCTAGTGTCCTCTTCGGCATTACGTTGAGCGCTGATCCTATGTCAACAAGAACTCTGGACAGTGTATCTTCTTCGCATTTGATCGACACGTGTAGAGCACGATTGTGCTTACGTTTCTCAGCTGTCAGATCGTTGTCGTCAAAGCTTAGCATGTTGCAGGCAGTGATGTTTGTTATGATGGATTCCAATTGCCCCCACCGTAATATCTTTGGTAACATGGGCTTGTGTCAAGATTTTGAGTAAAGCCTGCGATGCGCCGGAGAGCTTAAGAGTAAGGCCATGACCGAGATCTTAGATGGTGTTTGATTTAGTTGGTCCACCATCCTGTAATCACTTCGTCTGATGATTCTCAGGAACTCTTCTTCATCATTTTTGACGCTTTCTTTTCCTTTGACCAAAGGTTCTTTAGTGACAACTGCCTCTGGAACGGGTTTTGGAGGAACCACAGCTTTTGGAACAGAAATTGCTGGCGGAGGAGCCACATTGTATGTCCGCGGTTGGTAAATGCGACCACTCCGGGTCATTTTGCTCCCACCGGCAATGTTAGCTACATTTGCGGGCTTCCTTTCTTTAAAGATCCCTTCGCACCATGAATGGTCTTGCTTCGGTGTTACAACCCTTGGGTGAGGTTTGGATCCTCCCCTTGGTTCAAACCTGTCTTGTCCCCTCCCGAATTTCGGAGGTGCATCATCGCGGAATACCGGCCGGACGTTCTTATAGTTGTTGTTGTTGTTGTTATTTCTGAACACAGCTCTTTTGTTGGGCTCTTGTGGCATGTTAAACACGGGTTCAATGACTGCCACATCTTCCCCCTTTTTCCTGTGAGCAATTTCTATCATCCCTTGTTCGATCATTGCTCGAATGTCCTTTTTCACAATGTCACAACCTTCTGGTTTCAACATGCATTGTTCGCAGTTTTCGTAAGATGTCTTAAGCGCCCATGCCTGAGCAAGACGTTTGTGTAGGTCCGCCAATGGCACCTTGATCTCACCAATAGTGGTAACTTTCTTGTCTTCTGACCCCTCACCTTCTTCAGTAATGGCATTGACTCCACCATGATTTGGCAGAGGTTTGTTTTTTTACGTTTGGATGATTATCTTCAAAGGACAGAATTCTTTTTTCAATCAATTCTCGAACGAGGTGCTGAAGTGCGAAGCAACCTTCAAGATCATGGCCTGGAGCGTTCTCATGAAATAAGCAGCGAGCATTGGCATTGTAGTAGAATGGAAGTGGATAGGGTGGAGCACCCAATTTCCTTGTCTTTACTAAACCTCTTTCTATCAACATGGGGAACAGATCGGTGTAGCTCATCAAAATAGGCTGTATTTTTGGTCGATTCGCCTGATAATTCGCCCTTGGAGCCCTGTTTTGAGGCTGTTGACCCTGCGGCTGATGATATTGTTGTTGATTGTGGGAGTGATATTGATGTTGATTGCCAGAATGATACTGGTGTTGATTGCTGGATGCCCCAGGCTGGGGACCCTGCTGTGATGACGGTTGAAAAAGAGTCACAGCTGCTATATATGATGATGGATGGTACTGCTGGCGATGGCTTCAGGAATTTTGCACCTTTTTCCCATATGTGGTCGCACTTACATACCCCTCTTTCTTTTTGTGAAAATTGTTGACCAGTTTCTTTGCTGTACTGGCGCTTGAATTGATATTTGGGGTAGCCACTTTTCCACTCTTTAAACCAGCTTCAACTTTGACCCCTACTGCCACAATATCAGAGAAGTTGGTTGTGACGCTGCTGATTAGTCGTTCATAGAATTCTGGCCGAACTGTATCTACGAACCAGTCTGCCAACTCCTTTTCAGTAAGGGGTGGCTCCACTTGAGCTGCAGTTCCGCTCCATCTTTGCGCATATTCCTTAAAGGTTTAAGTGCTCTTTTGCGTCATGTTGAGGAGCTGACGACGGTCTGGAGCTAAGTCCATGTTGTATTTGTATTGTTGAATAAAGGCATCTGAAAGGTCTTGGAAACCGTGGATCTTTGCTTGATCCAAGCTGAGATACCATTTAGTCGATGCTCCTTTAAGACTGTCTTGAAAACAGTGTACCAACAACTTGTCATTTTTAATATGCGGAGCCATCCTCCTACAGTACATGATTAGGTGCACCTTTGGACAAGTAGTCCCCTCATATTTGTCGAACACTGGCATTTTGAATTTTTAGGGAAATACCAAACCAGACACCAGACATAGGTCTTTGGCATCAGACCCAAAAACATGGCTTCCTTCGATGGCCCTCATCCTCTTAGCCATAATTTCCATCTCTACCCTTAATTTTTCATGTTTTTCATCTTCGGCTTCAGAACCGTCAGGTATGTCAAAGATTGGTTGTTGATTGTTGAAGACAGGTCGCACTGTAGTGGGTCCACCCGCTTGAGTGAAAATAGGATTCCTGATTGTTGAATCAAACAATGGATTAAGACTTGAAGATTGCATATTGCTGAATGGTGGCACAAAATCCCGAGACATGCCATAGGGAAACTCCGCAGTGGTAACCGGAGCTACTGTGACGTTGGCCGCTACTGTGACGACTTCGGAGATTACCGTAGACTGTGTGTCCATTTTTGCCTTGATTATATTGAGAACTTCCATAATCTGGCTGACGTCACCCTTGATTCCTTCAATGTCGTTGTCCATCTGATCGAACCTCTGTTCATTATCTGCCATCTTCTTCTGAGCTCTGGATCGAGTGTTGTATCTGTGAGTATTCAGCGTGACTCCTTCTCTCTTTTCTGAACAAGAAAAAAGGATGAGCTGCGGAACCCAGATGCAAGACCAATGCAGGATGAAATGCAAATGCAAATGCAAATGCAAATGCAAATGCATAAACCATTCAAGGAAAAACAAACTTTTGTTTACAAACAAAAAAGTTGGAACAACATGTAACGACATGCTCAAAAAGCGTTTTTCATTGATAGCTAGAATTCTAGTACAATGGATGGCTCTTGCTGAAAAGCAAGACCTTTCTTACAAGAAGTAAAAGTAAATGCAACATTAGGATTTCAATCCTTTTAGGGAAAGCAGGGAAATGGTGAAACAAAGATCATTCTAACAAGATGATCCTTCTCCTTCTTGGACTTCAACATGAGCTTGGTCCTGGCGGATGATTTCCCACAGGTCTTCGTTCTCTCGTTGCACTTTGATCAAAGCGTATTTCAGCTCTTCCCTAGTCGTGGGGACCTCAGGTTCCACAGTTATCTCATAATCATGAGTATAAAACATGGTCAAGGCTATTTCTTTCGACCAAAGTAAGTACCCTCTGGAAGTTAAACATTTTGCATTCTTCATTGGAGTTATGCCCAAGAGGTATGGATCTCTTTAAGCGTATTGAGCACGAGCTTCTAGTTCAAGGTTGCGACCAGTTTCGCAGAAGCAAGGTCTCAACAGCTCCGGTTCGGGTTCCGGCCTGGTGGGATACCCATATTGACGTCGGGCAAGAACAGGATTGTAGGTGATAACCCCCTTCGTCCCAATGAGAGGCACATTGGGGAACTCTCCATAACTGGGGATCATGACTAGATCACCAAGGCTGATGTCATACCATGTGATGTCATAGTTCCTGAGAGTGATGTGTTTAGAAATCCATGCGCTTTTGCTGGGAAGCCTCCAAAGGATATGAGTCCTGGGTAGATGAGAGGTAAACCACCTGTCAAGCAGTGCGAGGCAGCACGAGAACTGCCCAAGATCGTACAAGATTAAGCGGTGGATGACTATATAAGTATCAGCTAGTATCTCGTTTACTGGATTTTTGATGATGAAGAGACGGATCGCCTCCTCACTGATGAAGTCATAACGGCTTGGGAAGAGATACAACCCATATATTAGAAATGCCAGAATTGCTTCAAAGATGCCCAGATTTCTATTTTCATAATGATATTCGGCCATCTCCATTAGAGGTCCCGCCTCCATTCCGTACCATCCTCCTTTCGCTTTCATTGGTGGTAAATCCTCTTGCTAGATATGAAGGGATTTAGCCAAATCTCTCCTCTTCGGTTTCCCATAAGGAAGTGTGAAAGTCCATGGAATCTTTAAATAGTCGGTGTACACCTCTATGGTCGGGAGTAGCTGAAAGTCTGGGAATACGAAGCAGTGGTAGGCTGTAGAGTAAAACTCAACCAAAGCCTGCAGCATGGGCTCATTGACCTGAGCACTTATTAGTGGTAGGAGGTTTCCATATTTGGCAATGAAAGCAGCGGGGTTTCTGACAAGTCTTGCCAACATCCTAAGACGGCCCAATCTCAAATTTGGGAAGGGGAGCATGTCTCTTCTCACCATGTTGTTGTCTGCAAAAAGAAAAGTTTGAATTTCCTTGAATGGTTAGAAGAGATGCAAATGCAAATGCAAATGGTGTCATGGAACTCAGATATTTACGAACATCAGAAGTCGTCATTTTATTGATCAACAAAATGGCTTACAAAATATTGTTTCCTCTTACAAGAGTTTTAAACATAAACAACAGCTAAACGAATCCTAACAAGGTTCCCCTAGCAGCCTTAGGTTGAGCTTCTCAATCTTTCTTTCCATCTGAGCCTTCTCAAAAATGAGTTTGTCCACAATTATCTTCCATGGAGTAGACTGAGGCTCATAAGGTTCTTCTTGTGCTTTCCTCTTCTTGCAAGAGAGTACTTCTTCGTCTTTCAACTGGAGTTGCTTCTGGAGCTCTGCATTCTCTTCGGTGACTACTTGATACTTGTGTTTCCAAGCTTCTTCGGTTTGTTGTGCTTTGACTAAAGCAATCTTCAACTTTTCTTCATCAGACATGAAGACCAATGGGTGTTCTTCCTTCAAAGCCATAGGCTCTTGTTTAGGATAAGGCATCCTTAGTGTGATGGCTCTCTTTCGAACCCATTGGAGGTAAGGTTCCAAAGAGACATAGTTGAGTCTTCCAAGATCCTTTTTCCCTGTCTTGTGTAGATGCTTCCAAGCCTCTAGAATCTTCTCTTTTAGCTCTCAACTATCTTTTTCTTCTTTGAAGAAGATGCTTTCCACTTGAACACCATTGGGCTTGTCTTTCTAAGGGTATCCCAATTGTCGGCGGGCGAGGACCGGATTATAACTGATTCCTCCATTAGCACTGAGAAGAGGTACATTGCCAAAATCCCCACAATTGTTAATGATTATTGTCCCATCATAGTCACGACTATACCAATCAATGTCGGAGTGGGTGAGAGCCGTGAGCTTTTGTGACCACCATCCTTTCTTTGGATCCCAAAAAGCGTTGGCTTTGGGCAAGTGTGAGGTGAACCATTTGTATAACAAAGGAGCGCAACAAGTAATCATCCCTCCATTGTGAAAGTTCCTCAGATGAACAGAATGGTATGTATCTGCTAACAAGGTAGGTACAGGATTCTTCTTCAAGAAAATTTTAATGGCATTGAGGTCAACAAAATTCTCAAAGCTAGGGAACAAGAAGATGCCATAGATGAGTAAGGAAATGATAGCCTCGAATGCATCCATGCTTAAATGATCCGCATAATACTGAGCTTTCTCAACCAAGAACTCTGCTTTTAGCCCAAAAACCCCTCCTTTTGTAATCAGATTCTTTTTAATATCAACCAATCCCAAACGTGTGGCCTTGGCAATATCTCGTTCTTTAGGGTCCTCCTCCATAATTGGAAAAGGAGAATCTTCAAGAATGGGCAATCCAACCAACTGAGAATACTCCTCTAGTGTGGGCACTAGCTGATAATCGGTAAATGTGAAACAGTGGTAGAGCAGATCATAAAACTGGAGGAGTGTAGAAAGGAGTCCTCCGTCCATCTTTATCTTCAAGAGTAACAACAGCTTCCCATACCTGCTTTGAAATCCCTCTGGATCTGTCACTAAGGTGCTCAACCTTCTCAAGTCATCTAGGTTAAAACCCTTGTAAGTGTACTTCAAAGTTTTCTTTCTTTCACTATTCATAACGACCTCTAATGCTTACAAACAACGAAGTTTGAGTTCCATGAAACCATATGATGATATGATGTTATGAATGCAAAATGCACAAACACAGGCAAATGCAAATCACACATATGCACACAACACAAGCTTAGGTTTAAAGGGCGAGCATGGATCCAAGATCTACCCATCCCCAAGGATTTGCACTATGGATTGATTTGTACCTGCCGAACGGGTTCTACAGAGTTCCCAGAGTCATCAACTCATCTTTCGGATATTATCAACTTCCCAAATCACTTGGTAATCGATAATATTCTCAAGAGAATCTCATCTGAGTGTAGTACCGCGTATCAACTATTTCGGAAATACTTCCTTATAGCAATCGCACTACGTCCTAATAAGGCTAAAGTGGGGTAAAATATATTCTAAAAGTCCACAGTGTCATGGGCTCCTTCGTCGAAAGTAGCATTGTTTTCACGAATACTCGATCAACAACGCTAAACTTTCAAGAGGGCCTACACTGAGCGGTGGTTTCTCAAGTTAGCTTGGTCGGGAATCAACTCCCTGTAAGCCTTCTTGAATATACCACCATCCTATCATAAGTGCACTCGAGTCCGGGTATAAGACCATCTCACCACTCAAAGCACCCAATACCCAACAGTTAAACAAATATATTGACAAATATACATGTTAAGCAAATATTTACAAATATAGCATGCAATTTAAACAAATTAGGCTAAACCCTCAAGTTAAGTAATCTTCCCTAGTGAAGTCGCCATTTCTGTTGCGGTGAGAATCGTGATATCAAGCTATTGATTAACTTGAATCTTTAATTCTTAAATTACAACCGGACTTTAATTTATCCAAAGGAAAGGTATAAAGAAAGAAAGAACCTTTTGCGCGATGTAACAACAACGCTAAGAGATTCGGGGATCAGGGGTTGGTTTTGCCTAGGGTAGGTATTTCACATCCTAAACATCTGTAGTACTCTACAGGAACCTTTTGTTTATTTTCATGCTAAGTTGGTAATGTTTGCTATGGTTTAGGTTGGGTAAAAGGGTGTAGGATGATAGGTAAATACCTAAAGATAGTTTCTGAGTTTGCTCGCAAAGACATCGCGTCCTCTGCCTACATATCCTAACTAGGATAGAATCAGAGCAATCGTAGTTCACCTCACTAGGGATGAAGAACACTTGATCATGATCAAGGTTCAAAGGGGAACAAAGATTACAATGCTTGTGTAGAGTTTAAGAAAACTCTCTAGATCAATGTTATAACACTCAAGAGGGGAGTAAATAATCATTACTATCATTCTTACATAGAGTTTACAAACTCTATCCTAGGGTTCTAGTTGAAGAACACTCCTAGTTAAGGTGGGTTTTTTAGACTTAAAGCAAAGTCTAATGGCTTATACTATGGTTCAAAATGACTTCACAAAGTCAAGGGAGAGGGTAATGAACTATCCATGACACAAGAGTTAATGGATAAACTTTTCTTTTGGAAGGAGAGGGAGAGGCAACTTGGATGAGAACTAAAAAGTTCCATCACTTGTGGAAAGAATACTTAACAAAGCAAATAAACAAATAAGCAAGATGAATAAGATTACAATCAAGTAAGCATGCATATTACAATAAGCAAGGATCAAATAATACCAATGGTTACAACCGATAATCAAATATCTTAACAAAGATGGAAGTAACAACCCCAAAGCCATATTATCAAATATGAAACACATAAACCATATAGATAAGTTACCACTTAAGAATGATCATGTTATAAGTTCAAATGTAACAACAATTAGGCATTGATAACAATCAAGTACGCAAGGATTGATCACAACAATTTAATTCAGGACTTTAACAAAAGGAACAATAACTCATGGTAACAACCAACAAGAAAAATGAGATCTCAACATGTTAACAAACATAAATGAGTCAAATACCTATAAATCTCACAAGATAAAATAAACATGGTATGAAGGAAATTTAATTGAAACGCACGGTAACGACCTAAAAACGGATTTACTAACAAGCAGGAAAAAAGCATTGTAAAATCAAGAAACTATGAGACTACAATCCATTTAACACAACTAGACATCACAATGAAAAAGTTGCTAAAAGAACGGGTTAAAAATAATAAACGATGAATAAGTTACGAAATTTTGAAGTTTGAAATGATTTATGACAATAAAATAAATAAACAAGCAAATAAAAAAGAAAGGGGCATGGGTATGGATTGAACCCATGCCCTTGTGTTTACAAACACAACACAACAACCAACAAGCCACAACACGCGCGCTGACAAGGGAGTGGATGAGAAACAGAAAATCATTCAATTACAATTGAAAAATAAATTTCCCAAAAAGGGTTGATCCCAAGGATCGAACCCATGGCTGGAAAGTGAAAGGGGAGAATGCGCGCAAGTTGATTACCACTGGGGAGGCTGTACATCCAAGTACAAAGCCACCCCCATAAATACATAAGGCAAACTTTCATGGATTTCTGGGCAAAATGAAACAAGCCAACCAAGCCAAAACATGAAAGATTCAAACTCTATCAATTTTTAATCATTTTTTATGAAACCTTAGTCAAACTTGACTGTTTTTTGACAAGGATTAAGGTGGTGCCAATGAAATTTTGAAATAATGCCTTGAAATGGAAACACGATAGAAGATGCAAGATTCGCATTTGAGTTGCATTTTGAAAACTACAATCAAATCTGAGTTCATATACATGTAAATGGCATGGTACACAACACATACATATCAAAACAGAAGTATTGAATATCTAGGGCTCAAACATGAACTAGTAGAATAGGAAATGGCACATGAGTTGCAAGTGAATAACATGAAAATGCAGCAACTGTCAAGACAGATGAGAAGATTCCAAATCAAAACATAGCCTAAAAGTCCTAATCATGTTAATGATAATGATCTCAAATGTTTGTAACTCACACACAAATGTTCAGGCAGAAGAGTATAGATGGCATGGCATTATATCAGTTATGAAACTTTGTAAAATTGGTGAATTTACTTTCAGAACCAATGAATAAAATGACTTCAAACCAAAATCAAGTTAATGAAAATTAACACAGATGAACAGTTATATCATACACATACCTATGGCTAACAGAACTAAAGCAAGCACACCACATTTCAATGTTTAGATCCTTAAAACTACCATATAGATCAAATATTCAAAGACAAGTTAAACATAATATCAAAGTACCATATTGGTAACACATCATCAACATGTCATTCACAAATGAAACACTTTTACAAAAGCAAGTATCATAACCATGAGACATGAGTTCTTGACAAAGAACTAAAATGGGGCAGCAAGACTACATTTCCACCAAATCACTTTAAAATGATAAAACATGATAATGTATGATTAATCAAGAGTTTGAATGTCACATACCTCTTGTAGACAAGTCTTGAGCAAGCTAAGAAGCTGAGAAACCCAGAGACTTTCTTCCTTGGCAAAGATTTGAAGCTTGCTTCCTCTTGAAGCAATAAACCACTTTTCAAGACAGTTGGAGTTGTGTAGTTTCCAGCTAGTTTTTTAGAGTTTGGACAGTTGAGATATGATGTATATGAGGTGTTGGGAGTGTTAGAATGGTAGGAAATGCCTCAAGTAAGGATTTGGCTTTCAAAGTGCAAGAAAGTCAATATACTAAGGTGTGAAGGTTGACTTTTGTGAAAATGAGATTTTTGAGTGGTTTGAATGTATGGACACCTTATACACAATGTTTATGGATTGTGTAGATGGTTTTGGGTGGCTTGGAAATGGTAGAACTGAGTTTGAGCAGAGTTTTGTTCAAGACAGCTTTTTAGTGAAAAATGAAAGTTTTGAAAAATGAGATTCTTGAGGAAATGAAAGAGGATTGAGAGTTATTGTTTCTCTTGGTTTTGGAGATTGCTCTTGTGTATCTAACATCAATGAGGATGCCTCTATTTATAGTGAAAATAAGAGTGAGGGCAACTTTGTATTTTACCACTTTTGGAGGGAGTTTATGAAGATTTTCAAATGAATCTTGCCAAGATCTCTTCCTATCAGTTCCATGGCTCAAAGAAGATCAGAAAATTAAATGGAATGATGGACATGAAGTGACTGAGGTGAGCTTAGGGTGTAGAGTGAGCAGCTGCACAGTCCTTGGAGGGAAAGTTTCTCTTTCCTCTTACACATTTGAATATTTTAATGCAAGTTGCTTGCAACATGCCTCTCTCTTCAAACCTCTCACTTTTCTGCATTTCCTTCATCCACACATCTAAATATCAGATTGAATCATGATCCAAGGGTCAAGGATAGCTCAAATTGTGAAAATATGAATTTTGAGAAGTCTTGACATAGTGGTTTCAAGTGTTGGCAGCCCTAACTTCCATGGTTCATAACTTTCTGCTCACAAGTGCTATTGAGGAGTTCTACCACAATTTAGAAAGCCCTTAAGTAGCTCTATAACTTTAATGTTTTGGAGATTTCCAAATTCTAGATGGAACTAGGTTGAAAAACCCTTCCAAGTTGCTGAAAAAATCACTTAAAAAGGCTAAATAACTTGGAATTTTTCTACGTTATTTCCCTTCTTAAAATGGATCTTGTCATAACTCCAAATCTATGCATTTTTTGATCATGGACCACTTTGAGGTTTTTGTAGGATTTGTCAAGAGCTTTCCAATGAGCTTTGAACCACTTCATTTGGATGTGTGGTTGAGGAGTTATGGTCTTGCCCCTTTTGAAACCCTAATTCTCGATTTTTGCAATTACTTCCTAACCCTTGATCCAATGGTCATGAAATTTCATGGGAAGGTGTAATCTGACATAAGGAACATTTTTTATTCACATCTTGAAGTCAAATTACGTATTGTTGAAGAGTTGACATTTCGGTCAACTGTTCGATCAATCGGTGACTACCGAGTCGACCGTTGGTGATCCGGACATTCTGAGGACTTGGAAATATTTGGATGGACTTTACTAAGCCATAGGAGATTAATGGACCTTGATCCCACCATTGAAACACCTTTTGAATCAAAAGTCAAACTATAGTTGACTTTTACTGATCGAAAACCCTAATCGGGCATCTTGAACTGCACTGCTCCCAATTCCCGGGTGACCACCTCAAATTGAATTCATACTTGACCCAATGTTGTATTCTTGATCTTTTTTGAAGTTGAATCAATCCAAAACATTTATTGACAAACCATCGAAGCCTCGATTTTGACGGTACGGAACCCTAATTTATCTGCATCTTTACAAAGATAAACTGAAAATGGGTTAAGGTTAGTTAATCAAATGAATATGATCCTACAACGATGATGAGGATCTAAGGGATAAAAATTTGGGGTGCAACACCCGGTCTTAACCTTGCGCTTCCCCAGCTTGCACTGCTGCTTGGGCCTCTTTAAAAGAAGACCTGACCACTTTCGGTGCTTTGCTCACAACGGGAGATTTATCTTTAATCTTGATTGTTTCAAAAGCCTGACAAAGGGTTTCGTGTATTTCTCCGTCCACCTCGACGTACTTGAAGGATTATAAGTGACTGATCATTATATCCTCTTCTCCTCACACTGTAACAACACTACCGCCAACCATATACTTTAGCTTCTGATGCAGCGTTGAGGTCACAACTCCTGCTGAATGAATCAATGGACGGCCTAATAAACAATTGTAGGCAGGCTGAATGTCCATAATGTAGAACACTGCATCAAATATCTCAGGTCCCACCTGAATGGGCAACGTCACTTCTCCGAACACAGATCTTCGGGTACCATCAAAAGCGCGCACCACCAAATCACTTGGCGTGCAGATCAAACCTTGCATGTCCAACTTCATTAGGGCTTTCTTCGGGAGTATATTCAAGGATGATCCTGTATCGACGAGTACATGAGATATAACAGCCCATCGACATTCTAATGATATGTGCAACGCACAATTATGGTTCCTGCCCCTTGGCGTCAAATCCAGGTCTGTAAAACCCAAACTGTTTCGTGCATTTACGTGTGCAACAACCCCTTCGAGTTGATTAACCGAAATTTCTTGCGGCATGTAAGCGGTATTCAGTATTCTTAACAACGAGTTCCGATGCGCTTCAGAACATAGTAACAAAGACATGATTGATATCTTAGAAGGAGTTTGCTGCAAATGGTCCACTATCTTGTAGTCACTCTTTCGTATCAGCCTCATAAACTCTTCTGCATCCTTTAACAAAGATTCCTTCTCTCCAGCCTGAGAAGTTTCCTCTACCACGACTTTACTTTTTCCTTTATCAACCCTATCAACAACCACTTCAGGTGACGAAAAGACCCGACCACTACGGGTAATTCCTCCTGCTCCCACAAGATTATCTACTGAATCCGCAGGGGGACCATTCAAATCTAGTTTCTGTCCGTTGCAATATACCTCAGCTATGTAGTTCCACGGAATAGCTTTGGTACTTTCAAACAGTACGGGACCTGCTTTAGTTATGGTTATTGTTGGTAGTTTTGGCGCATAAATGGTAATGGTTTTGTATGGATTGGAAATTGTTGCAATCTCATCCCTTTCCTCAGCTACCAACTCTTCAAACTTATTTTCAATAGACCGGTCAAACTGCAAGACTCCACTATCCATCATATCTTGACTATAGCCCTTCAACTGCACACATCCCTCAAGATTCTTCAGACATTCCGCACAGTCTTCAGCACAACCTGGGAAAACACCTCCCTTCAACAATCTAGCTTTCACAAAGCTCAATGGTGTCTGCAGCTCATTAACATCTGTTACCAAATCTAAAACATCCTCCTCAATAATTGCATTGACCCCGGCTTGCCCATGTTTTGGCATAGGATTTTGTACTTCATTGGGAACATCATTGGAGAAGTTAATTGCTTTACTATCAATCATGTCCTGCACTTTATGCTTAAAGGCCTTACAATTATCGATATTGTGCCCCGGGGCACTTGAATGAAACTCGCAGCGAGCGTTTGCGTCATACCCGGGTGGAGGAGGTCCAGTTAGGGGAGCCATGGTCCTCTTTTGAATCAACTGCAGTTGCAACAAAGCTTGCAATAGCTGAGAATACGGCATGGGAAGAGCGTCAAAATGTCTATTCACTGCTGCCCGGCCTCGGTTTTGATATCTTTTATAACCCTACTGTGGTGGTTGTTGTTGTTGTTGTTGTGGTTGCTGCTGAACTGCGGGAATTGTAATACTAGCAACCTGTTGTTGCTGACGATTCTGACCTCTACCTCTCCCACGAGAACTGGACACAGAATTGGTATCTCCTTCTCGTTTCTTGTTACCTTCTTGCCTCCTCCTTCAGCTGAGGGCATTTCATCAGCACTTATTTTCCCTAACTTGATACCACTTTCCAACCTCTCTCCAGTGATGATTAAATCAGAGAAACTACCCGACATGTTACTAATGAGCTTCTCGTAATAGACGCCAGGTAAAGTGGCGACGAACATATCAATGAGCTCACGTTCCACCATAAGCGGTTGCACCCTGGCTGCTAACTCCCGCCACCTTTGGGCATATTCCTTGAAACAATCATTGTTCCTTTGTGAAAAATTCTGAAGCTGGACCCTGTTAGGAGTAAGGTCGTTGTTGTATTGATAATGTTTCACAAAGGCCTCAGCCAACTGCCTCCAACTGTGAACATTCACAGGTTCCAGAATCATGTACCACTCCAACGAAGGACCAGAAAAACTGTCCTGAAATAAATGCATGAGCAATTTCTCATTGTCTGAGTAGGCAGACATCTTACGGTAGTAGGATCTCAAATGAACTCTCGGGAAAGTCGTACCCTAATATTTGTTAAAGTCTGGTACTTTGAACTTCAACGGCACTCTCGGATCCGGGATCAGTCCCAGATTAGCCATATCAAGGCCCATGGGGTTTTGACTTTCAAGGGACTTCATTTTTTCTTCAATCATCTTGATCCTCTTATCAGCTTCGGAGGGCAACTCAGCAACCATAACCCTCGACGAGAACACATCATCTCGCCTGTCTTCGTTCCAGAGGTGATCCATATTACCATGTATAGCATAAGTGGTATTAGGACCATAACCATTCCCATTAACATTACCATTTCCAACATTACCAAGACCAGTGTTGTTGAAACCTGCAGTATTACCGGCACCAGCAGCATTACCATTCCCTCCAGCTGTAGGGATAACCAATGTAGGCATGGACTTATCAGCTCGAGGAGTCTCAACATGTGGAGGATTAGTAGCGTTCCCACCATGCAACACATGTAACGCCCCGATTCTGAATTTCCTTTATTTTGAGTCCTTTCTGATTTAATTGATTGAATTATTATTTTAAATGTGGAATTGTGTGTTTAATATGTTATTTGTGCATATTGTGCTATTTTTGCCTACTTTGAGAGTATCAGGTAAAATAGACCGGAGGGTATTTTGGGCATTAGTAATTAGGTTAAGTGAATATTTTATGTGAATTGATTAATTAGTGTGTGGAAAGAATTTGAGAGGAAAGAAAAGAGAATATGAGTATATGAGAGAAAAAGAGAAAGTTAGTAAGGGAGAAAAGAAAAACAAAAGGAAAGAAAGGAAGAGAAGAGAAAGAGGAGAGAAAGAAGAGGAAAAACCTAGAACTTCAAGAAATCATCACCAAAGCTTTCGATTGTTCGGGTAAGGGTGTGAAACTTTATTATTCTATCAATGTGTATAATCATGTGTGATTTTGTTGGATTGTTTTGGATTGTTGGTAGTTTTTCTACACTTTCCATTTTAGGTTGAACTTGGTTTAATCGATAGAAATCGTTGTTTAACGGTTAGAATCGTGATTAGATGGCGTAGATTAGTCGGTATATGTTAGACTAAGGCTGCTGGATATGAATTGGAGTTCATCGGGTGATTTTATCGGTGGTTTTGGATTCTGAACAGTAGGGAGAAGTTATGATCGCAGACGCTCGCTAGCAGTTCGCTAGGCGAGCAGGTCGCGAATGCTCGCTGGTAGTTCGCTAGGCGAGTGCGCAGCGAACGGTCCCAGACTTGAGACAGAATGGTATTGTGGTCTTTCGCTGGTAGCGAAGGGAGTAGCGAAGAGCTCGCTGGGGGTTCGCTGTGGCGAACGGGGTAGCGAGCAATGTTTGGAGGTTCTGTTTGCACTCGCTAGCAAGTTCGCTAGGCGAGGAGGTAGCGAACGCTCGCTAGCAGCTCGCTAGGCGAGCGTGTAGCGAACGTAGCAGGATGGATTTTCCCTGTTGCTAGGTGCTGTCGTGACTTGGGGTTTCGGTTGCGATCGACCCCTCTTTGATTTAGTAGTTATATGCTGGGTTGTGTTGTGTTGTGGGTAGTCGTAAGGCGTGAATCCTAGATTATAAATTGTGGCCGCTTGGGCAATTATGTGCATTGTTTAGCCTGAATAAAAATCTATGATGTTGTATGAATATATGCGATGAATGTGTAGAATGCATGAGTATGTTTGTAAACATGTGTGCATTTTAAAGAGTGTCATGAGTCATGTTGCATGTGAAGCATCATGGTATGCATTCTTGTGTCGATTGATTCCTCGGTGAATCTGCAGAACCTCGTGTGCCCTTGTGGGGTGTGAGCGATGGTTAATTATTGATTCCTCGGTGAATCTGCAGAACCTCGTGTGCCCTTGTGGGGTGTGAGCGACTGTTAGTTATTGATCCCTCGGTGGATTTGCAGAACCTCGTATATAACGATGGTTATTTTGATTCCGCGTAGAATCTGCAGAACCTCGTGTGCCCATGTGGGGTGTGAGTGATGGTTATTTGGTTCTTCAATTGAACCTGCTGAAATGAGTCGGTACCGCATTTGCATCTGCATAGAGTCGTGTGTCGGTCTCTATGAGTTGCATGTTGACATCCTGCATGGTGTATGGTGAGTGAACATAATTGTAAATGTTTATATGAATTGTTGATGATTGGCATGATTGGTATGCTTGAAGACACATGTATGTGTGAATATATGAATATGTATGTTTGGTATGTTCATGAACCGATATAAACATTGTTGATGCATATTTGCCTATGCATGATGCTCTATTTGTATATAGATGATGTGAATACATTGCGATGTACAGTATGACGAGGTGAGTTGCGGTGAGAATGCGAAAGACGTATTTTGGGTATTATGTATATATATATATATATATATATATATATATATATATATATATATATATATATATATATATATATATATATATATGTTTTTATGCATTGTTAATATGATATTGTTTCTCACCCTTCTGTTGTTTCTTTTAATGCTCTATGAGGCATTGCAGACTAGATTGCTGGAAGTATTTTGTGAAGCGTGGCTTCTTCCCTTTTTGGTCGGTTGGCTCTGATATGTAGCACCGGGTAGAATAGGATTTATTTTGATTCTTTTGTGATACATCTGAGTATGTATCTGCTGTTGACATGTTTTGTAAAACATGATGAATGATAACTGTATATGTGTTACATGTTTGATGAATTATGAAATATTTGGATATTTCCGCCTTTGTTCTAAATATTTCTTGTGGGTGTTATCCCGTTGTTGCATATCTGTTGAGCAGGTGTTGTATGTGTTGGAAATTTTATGATAATGTGATATTTCCCTTTTATGCCATGTTACAAATGTACTCTGATGAAATTTTAAATTTATGCCTAAATGATTAATTGTATTATTTGGGGGCATAGAAAGGGGGTGTTACATTAAGTGGTATCAGAGCCCAGTGTTGAGTCAGTTGTATCTGTCTCGCTGTTTTGTTGGTTGAACGGTTGTTTGACCCTGTTGTTATTTTTGGGAATAATCAGAATATGGTTGGTCGTAATGACAACGCAATGGCTACGGCATTGAAAGCTATGGCTCGAGCGGTGCAGGGTGCGCCGAATGTTAATGCTAACGATGAGTTTAGAAAGAATCAACCGCCGGTGTTCAAAGGAAGGTTTGATTCGGACGGTGCTCAGATTTGGCTGAAGGAGGTCGAGAGGATCTTCAGAGTTATGAATTGCGCTGAGAGGAACAAGGTGAGACTTGGGTCTCACATGCTAAGGGAAGAAGCCGATGACTGGTGGGTCGGCATAAGACAAATTCTTGGGGTTGATGATGAGGAAATAACTTGGGATTTGTTCCGCACTGAATTTTTGAGGAAGTATTATCCGGAGAGTGTGAAGGGAAAGAAGGAGATGGAGTTTCTAGAATTGAAACAAGGAAACATGTCTGTGGTCGACTACACGGCTAAGTTTACGGAGTTGGTGAAATTCCATCCTCACTATGATGCGGTGGCGGCGGAATTTTCCAAGTGTATTAAGTACGAGAACGGCTTGCGCCCGGAGATCAAGCAAGCTGTGGGGTATCAGAGGATTCGAAGATTTTCGGACTTAACCGAATGCTGTAGAATTTTCGAAGAGGATAGTAGGGCTCGTTCTACTCACTATAAGAGTTTGAGTGAGAGACGAGGAAAGCAACCAGTAAGGAGTGGGCCTTATGTGACGCCTGCTGATAAGGGCAAGCATAGGGAACACTTTGTCAAGAAATCCGGAGGGGGGAGTTCTGGCCCCGTTAAGTGCTATAGGTGCGGCGAAGAGGGGCACAAATCTTTTGAGTGTAAGAAGGCTGGGGAAAGGTGTGCTAACTGTGGTGGTCTCGATCATGCTACAACTGAATGTAGGAGGAATGTGATTAAGTGTTTTAACTGTGGAGAGGTTGGTCATATTAGTACGAAGTGTACTAAGGCAAAGCAAGCTCCATCAAGCGGGAAGGTATTTGCATTAGCGGGTGTAGACACTACTAATGTGGATCGGTTGATTAAAGGTACATGCTTTATTAATAATATGCCCTTAGTTGCTATTATCGATACCGGAGCGACTCATTCGTTTATTTCTTTCGAGTGTGCTAAGCGTTTGGATTTGTGTTTTTCTTCTTGTGGTGGTGATATGGTTATTGAGACGCCCGCTTCGGGGTTGGTAACTACGTCTTCGGTATGTTTGAGTTGTCCCTTGACCATGTATGGTAAGGACTTTATTATGGACTTGGTGTGTTTGCCATTAGAAGGATTAGATGTGATTTTGGGTATGAATTGGTTGCAGTATAATAGAGTTCATATTGATTGTTATCACAAGTTGGTGAGGTTTCCATCTTCGGGATGAGGAGGAAGAGAGTTTTCTATCCACTAAAGAGTTGAAGAAACTTTTGGCGAATGAAGCTCAAGTGTTCTGTTTGTTTGCGTCGCTGTCGGTAGAGAATAAGGTTGAATTGGATTTGGTTCCAGTGGTATGTGACTTTCCAGAAGTATTTCCGGAGGACATTACGGATGTACCGCCAGAAAGGGAAGTCGAGTTTTCGATTGATCTAGTTCCCGATACTAGACCGATTTTGATGGCACCGTATCGTATGTCAGCATCGGAGTTGGTAGAATTGAAGAAACAATTGAACGATTTATTGGAAAAGAGATTTGTTAGGCCGACTGTTTCTCCTTGGGGTGTGCCGGTATTGTTGGTAAAGAAGAAAGATGGGAGCATGCGGTTGTGTATTGATTATCGGCAGTTGAACAAGGTGACTATCAAGAATAAGTATCCGCTTCCTAGAATTAATGATTTGATGGACCAATTGGTTGGTGCCCGTGTTTTTAGTAAGATTGATTTGAGGTCAGGTTATCACCAGATTCGTGTTAAAGGAGAAGATATTCAAAAGACGGCTTTTAGGACATGGTATGGTCATTATGAATTTTCTGTGATGCCATTCGGAGTTTCTAATGCGCCGGGTGTGTTTATGGAATATATGAATCGTATCTTTCATGAGCAGTTGGATCGTTTCGTAGTTGTGTTTATTGATGACGTTCTGATTTACTCTAAGTCCCAAGAAGAGCATGAAGAGCATTTGCGGGTTGTGTTACAAGTATTGAAGGAGAAGCAATTGTATGGTAAGTTATCCAAGTGCGAGTTTTGGTTATCGGAGGTGAATTTTTTTGGGCATGTTATTTCTGATAAAGGTATTTGTGTTGACCCGTCCAAGATTGATGCGGTGATGCAATGGGGGGCTCCTAAGTCGGTTATGGAGATCCGAAGCTTTTTGGGCTTGGCCGGTTATTATCAGAGGTTTATTGAGGGATTTTCGAAGTTGGCTCTTCCGTTGACTCAGTTGACTTGTAAGGGAAAGACTTTTCTTTGGGACATTAATTGTGAGAAGAGTTTTGTCGAACTTAAGAGACGGTTGACAACGGCGCCGGTTCTGATTTTGCCAAATCCAACGGGAGCGTGTGTGGTTTATTGTGATGCTTCTTTGTCCGGTTTAGGTGGTGTTTTGATGCAAGACGGTAAAGTTGTGGCTTATGCTTCAAGGCAATTGAGAGTGCATGAGAAGAATTATCCCACGCACGATTTGGAATTGGCGGCCGTGGTCTTTGTTTTGAAAATTTGGAGACATTATCTATATGGTGCGAGATTTGAAGTTTTTAGCGACCACAAGAGTTTGAAGTATTTATTTGAGCAAAAGGAATTGAATATGAGGCAAAGGAGATGGTTAGAGTTTTTGAAGGATTATGACTTTGGTTTGAATTACCATCCAGGTAAAGCAAATGTTGTAGCCGATGCTTTGAGCCGGAAGTTAGTGCATATGTCTACATTGATGGTAAGAGAATGGGAACTTTTGGAGAGTTTTAGAGATTTGAGTTTGGTTTGTGAAATGACGCCGAGAAGTGTGAAACTTGGTATGTTGTATGTTACGAATGATTTTCTAGCTACCGTTCGTGAAAAGCAAAAGTTGGATTTGAAATTTGTGGATTTGATGATGAATGAGAGTGAGGACTTTAAGGTTGATAATTTTGGAGTTTTGAGATTCCATGGTCGTATTTGTATTCCCGACGATGTGGATTTGAGAAAGACGATATTGGAGGGAGGACACCGGAGTAAATTGAGTATTCACCCGGGTGCGAATAAGATGTATCAAGATTTGAAGAAAATCTTTTGGTGGTCCGGATTGAAGAGGGATGTAGCTCGGTTTGTGTATTCGTGTTTGACCTGTCAGAAGTCTAAAGTGGAACATCAGAAGCCTAGTGGTTTGATGTAACCGTTGGATATTCCGGAATGGAAATGGGATAGTATATCAATGGATTTTGTTACGGGTTTACCAAATACGCAAAGGGGTCACAATGCTATTTGGGTGATTGTTGATAGGCTTACTAAATCTACTCACTTTATTCCGATTGATATTAGTTATCCTTTGGAAAAGTTGGCCGAGATTTATGTTCGGGTGATTGTGAAGTTGCATGGAGTTCCCAAGAGTATCGTGTCGGATAGAGATCCTAGATTTACTTCGAGATTTTGGGAAGGTTTGCAAAAGGCTTTAGGTTCTAAGTTGAGATTGAGTTTGACGTATCATCCGCAGACGGATGGCCAAACTGAGAGGACGATTCAATCGTTAGAGGACTTGTTGCGTGCTTGTGTGCTCGAGCAAGGTGGTGTTTGGGATAGCTTTTTGGCATTGATTGAGTTCTCTTACAACAACAGTTTTCATGCGAATATTGGTATGCCACCATTTGAGGCTTTGTATGGTCGGAGATGTCGAACACCTTTGTGTTGGCATGAAACCGGAGAGAGATCGGTAGTTGGACCAGAAATGGTACAACAAACGACGGAGAAGGTGAAGTTGATTCGGGAGAAGATGAAAGCTTCCCAGAATAGGCAAAAGAGTTACCATGACAAGAGAAGGAAGGATCTTGAATTTCAAGAAGGTGACCATGTGTTTTTGAGAGTTACACCGGTTACGGGTGTGGGTCGTGCTTTGAAGTCGAAGAAGTTGACTTCTCGTTTTATTGGTCCGTATCAAATTATTGCACGGGTTGGTGCGGTGGCTTATCGTGTGGCGTTGCCTCCGAGTCTTTCGAATTTGCATGATGTGTTCCATGTTTCGCAACTTCGGAAGTATGTTCCGGATCCGTCACATGTGATTCCTATGGATGAGGTGGAGGTAAGAGATAATCTTACGGTTGAGGTTTTATCGGTTATGATTTTGGACCGCGAAGTTAAGAACCTAAGAGGCAAGGATATTTCGCTTGTAAAAGTAGCATGGGGAGGTGCTGCGGAAGGAAATATGACTTGGGAATTGGAGAGTAAGATACGTGAGTCGCATCCTGAGTTGTTCGAATCAGGTAATATTTTCGAGGACGAAAATTCCTAAGTGGGGGAGAGTTGTAACGCCCCGATTCTGAATTTCCTTTATTTTGAGTCCTTTCTGATTTAATTGATTGAATTATTATTTTAAATGTGGAATTGTGTGTTTAATATGTTATTTATGCATATTGTGCTATTTTTGCCTACTTTGAGAGTATCGGGTAAAATAGACCGGAGGGTATTTTGGGCATTAGTAATTAGGTTAAGTGAATATTTTATGTGAATTGATTAATTAGTGTGTGGAAAGAATTTGAGAGGAAAGAAAAGAGAATATGAGTATATGAGAGAAAAAAAGAAAGTTAGTAAGGGAGAAAAGAAAAACAAAAGGAAAGAAAGGAAGAGAAGAGAAAGAGGAGAGAAAGAAGAGGAAAAACCTAGAACTTCAAGAAATCATCACCAAAGCTTTCGATTGTTCGGGTAAGGGTGTGAAACTTTATTATTCTATCAATGTGTATAATCATGTGTGATTTTGTTGGATTGTTTTGGATTGTTGGTAGTTTTTCTACACTTTCCATTTTAGGTTGAACTTGGTTTAATCGATAGAAATCGTTGTTTAACGGTTAGAATCGTGATTAGATGGCGTAGATTAGTCGGTATATGTTAGACTAAGGCTGCTGGATATGAATTGGAGTTCATCGGGTGATTTTATCGGTGGTTTCGGATTCTGAACAGTAGGGAGAAGTTCTGATCGCAGACGCTCGCTAGCAGTTCGCTAGGCGAGCAGGTCGCGAATGCTCGCTGGTAGTTCGCTAGGCGAGTGCGCAGCGAACGGTCCCAGACTTGGGACAGAATGGTATTGTGGTCTTTCGCTGGTAGCGAAGGGAGTAGCGAAGAGCTCGCTGGGGGTTCGCTGTGGCGAACGGGGTAGCAAGAAATGTTTGGAGGTTCTGTTTGCACTCGCTAGCAAGTTCGCTAGGCGAGGAGGTAGCGAACGCTCGCTAGCAGCTCGCTAGGCGAGCGTGTAGCGAACGTAGCAGGATGGATTTTCCCTGTTGCTAGGTGCTGTTGTGACTTGGGGTTTCGGTTGCGATCGACCCCTCTTTGATTTAGTAGTTATATGCTGGGTTGTGTTGTGCTGTGGGTAGCCGTAAGGCGTGAATCCTAGATTATGAATTGTGGCCGCTTGGGCAATTATGTGCATTGTTTAGCCTGAATAAAAATCTATGATGTTGTATGAATATATGCGATGAATGTGTAGAATGCATGAGTATGTTTGTAAACATGTGGGCATTTTCAAGAGTGTCATGAGTCATGTTGCATGTGAAGCATCATGGTATGCATTCTTGTGTCGATTGATTCCTCGGTGAATCTGCAGAACCTCGTGTGCCCTTGTGGGGTGTGAGCGATGGTTAATTATTGATTCCTCGGTGAATCTGCAGAACCTCGTGTGCCCTTGTGGGGTGTGAGCGACTGTTAGTTATTGATCCCTCGGTGGATTTGCAGAACCTCGTATATAACGATGGTTATTTTGATTCCGCGTAGAATCTGCAGAACCTCGTGTGCCCATGTGGGGTGTGAGTGATGGTTATTTGGTTCTTCAATTGAACCTGCTGAAATGAGTCGGTACCGCATTTGCATCTGCATAGAGTCGTGTGTCGGTCTCTATGAGTTGCATGTTGACATCCTGCATGGTGTATGGTGAGTGAACATAATTGTAAATGTTTATATGAATTGTTGATGATTGGCATGATTGGTATGCTTGAAGACACATGTATGTGTGAATATATGAATATGTATGTTTGGTATGTTCATGAACCGATATAAACATTGTTGATGCATATTTGCCTATGCATGATGCTCTATTTGTATATAGATGATGTGAATACATTGCGATGTACAGTATGACGAGGTGAGTTGCGGTGAGAATGCGAAAGACGTATTTTGGGTATTATGTATATATATATATATATATATATATATATATATATATATATATATATATATATATATATATATATATATATATATATATATATATATATATATATATATATATATATATATATATATATATATATATATATATATATATATATATATATATATATATATATATATATATATATATATATATATATATATATATATATATATATATATATATATATATATATATATATATATATATGTTTTTATGCATTGTTAATATGATATCGTTTCTCACCCTTCTGTTGTTTCTTTTAATGCTCTATGAGGCATTGCAGACTAGATTGCTGGAAGTATTTTGTGAAGCGTGGCTTCTTCCCTTTTTGGTCGGTCGGCTCTGATATGTAGCACCGGGTAGAATAGGATTTATTTTGATTCTTTTGTGATACATCTGAGTATGTATATGCTGTTGACATGTTTTGTAAAACATGATGAATGATAACTGTATATGTGTTACATGTTTGATGAATTATGAAATATTTGGATATTTCCGCCTTTGTTCTAAATATTTCTTGTGGGTGTTATCCCGTTGTTGCATATCTGTTGAGCAGGTGCTGTATGTGTTGGAAATTTTATGATAATGTAATATTTCCCTTTTATGCCATGTTACAAATGTACTCTGATGAAATTTTAAATTTATGCCTAAATGATTAATTGTATTATTTGGGGGCATAGAAAGGGGGTGTTACAACACACCGTTGCCATCAACATGTGCAATCAAGGGCTGCACCAAAGTACGGAGTTACTCTTGTCCGTTAGCCACTCCCTGCATTACCTTCATGAACTGGGCCATCCGGTCCCTCATTTCTTGCATCTCTGCTTGCATTTGCTCCATTACTCTCTTCTGATTCCCCCTGGTAGCGTACCGAAGATTTGTTTGATCGGAAATCCTAAAACACACTAACGAACCACAGGAAATAAGATTAGCAGTTCTGATGCACCTGCAATGTAAAAATGCAAAAATGCAGACATGTATGTATGCAAAAGGGAAATTTCCCCCTCAATTCTAGTTTCTGGGAGAAAAACACCACAATGAAGAGCCCTACAGACAAGCATATAACAAAACCTCCTAGTATATAATCACAGGCCAACAAGCAATGTACAAACAACAACAACTGAGTATAATAAGAAAGGACTTCAACCAACAAGCCTGGTGATGGTCAGTGCAACAAACAATAAGCAATCAGCCACAAAGAAAAGATAAACAAGATAGTCAAGCTGGATGACGAGACCGGAAGTCCTCTAGCAACTCCTGCGTCTCTTGATGATCTGGTCTAGTAAGCAATCCCTGAATAAGTAGCTCACGCTGGCTAATAATGCATTGTAGACTCTCAACATGGTCTTCAAAGGCCCCTTCCCCAAAGCACGCCTCAAGCCTGCACCTCTTGGAATCAGCTTTCAACCTGCAATCTTTCAAGTTTGCAATAGCTTCGTTCAGTCTATATTCACTATCCGATCTGAGTGACGCCTCTGCTAAAATCTTCTCGTCCTTGACACTAAGCTGCGTCTTCAACTTGCTGATCTGTAGCTTTAACCTGTCTTCGCGCTCTTTGTTGTTGTTGAGCGTAACGTTCCACTGATTGTTAAACTTAGAAATCTCTAAGTAAGCTCTATCCAAATCTTCCTTCTTGGAAGCAAGAACACTATTAACAGCCTTGAAATCCAAACCTAAACGCTCCTGAGAATTGGTCTCCTTGGTCAGATCCGTACCCAATTTGTTTACAAGCTTAGTTTGCTTCTAGAAGGAATGAACAACCTCAATCTTCTCACTTCGAAGCTGAATGATTTCTTTCTCCAACTCCTCATTGGCTTTTCTCAACTCTTCCTTCTCAAACCATAACTGATTGTACTTCTGAATGTCCATGGTGGTAGGATCCTCAATCATGAGAGGATACAAAGGCTTCACAGAAGGAAACGACATCAAAAACTTCGCAGCCCTCTCACGAATCCAAGTCACGTAAGGGTCATAGGCTCGACTATTACTCTTCCCCAACAATGCTTTTCCCTTCCTATGAATATTGTTCCAGGCATGCTCAAGTCTGGCTAAGGTGTCACCCTCCAACAAACCGGTGAGATACAGAGATTTCTGTATCTCCTCTTCCTCAGGAGGATTTCTCAGCACGTATCCAAACTGCCTAACCAACAAAGATGGGTTATAGTTGATGCATCCTTTCCTTCCGGCCAAAGGGACGTTAGGAAATCCAATACAACTATAAATGATCTCTATACCAAGCATATCTCAGTCAAACCAAGTAATGTTCGCTGCAGATAGACCCATCAACCTCTCTGACCAATCTAAAGTACCAGTAGTAGCAACAAACGAACCTGTCTTGGGCATATGACTAGCAAACCATCTGTACAACAGAGGAACACAACAAGCTACATTCTTTCCCCTTCGTTTCCCATTCTTGTAGTGAACAGAATGATAAACATCTCCAAGAAGAGTAGGCACTGGGTTTCCTAAAGCCAGAATATAGAACGCATCTAAATCCACAAAGTCAGGGAGATTATGAAACAATATAATTCCATAGATACAAAGAGCGAGAATAACGCTAAATACAATCCAACAACCATCCTTAGCGAACTGCTGAGCCTTATCAACCAAGAAAGCCAAAGGAAACCCAGACACTTCATTCCACTTAGTCAAATTCCCCTCTAACTTTGAAGCATCCACATGTAATACAACAGCTAGCTCAGCCAGATTAGGCTTAGCGTCAGTATGGGAAAATGGCATCCGATCAAGAACAGGCACGCCCAAAAACATAGAATACTCCTCCAGGGTAGGCGCCAGGATATAGTCAGGGAAAACAAAACACCTCAGTTGTGGATCGTAGAACTGCAGAAGAGCATAAAGACCATCCATCTCGTATACTGAAGGTTTGTAGACGCATCTCAATAACCTTCCATAGGATTGTCTGAAGTCTTTCATCACCTTCCCATCATCCATGGAAATCAAACTCAACAAAGAACTAACATCTGGGGTTGGAAACCTGTAAGCAATTGTCCTCTTCAAGGGCTCCATGTCAATAAAGAAGGAACAAGACCACTAGAATTGGGGAGGAAATATGCACCTGCAACATAGATACATGTTAATGAAATGCAAATGAAAATGAAAATGCACATGCAAACAGGGGATCAAGATTGTTGTGTCGTTGATCGAGAAGAACCAGCGCTTCGCTTTAGCAAGAACAAAGTACCGACAATAGGACCCCCTGATATCAGGAACACAAATTCACACTGTAAAGAACCGGGTAATCTGAAAGCCAAGGTTTCCTGCACAACCCAATCCCTCTCACAGGTATGGACCTATCCACTAACAAGGTTTGGCATCCTATGCGTTCATCAGCGTCACAGACTTTTAAGAAATGATGATACGTCCACCATTTCTGGTTTGGCACCATCATCTCTTGAAGCGGCCTCACTTAGCTAAATCCCAAATGATTGGTCCCCAGAGTCGACAACCCTCAGATCCAAGATCCCTTCGAGCCCAAAGGGCCAGAAATAAAATCATTAAAGAGAATCTCGTATGAGCGCGAATTTCATGGTGAACTAGTACGAGCAAAGCAAGCACATCCACCACTACTCTCCACTACTAAAGCTATGTCTATACTCAAGCCTGGGTCTGGCTTATCTCTCAATGAAGCAATCCCCTACCCACAACACAACAATAATGATACAATGCGGGAAATAAATGCGGGAAAATAAAGACAAAGCACATATATACAACACCCAAAAAGATAAACAAACAAGCGCTAGGATTGACTCGCATAGGGAACCAGAGTCCCCAGCAGAGTCTCCAGCAGTCGCAAATGCAAAAAACGCCCGGCGGAGAACCGAAGAGTCGCCACCTTTCGTTATTTATCCCAAAGAGAGGGAAAGGAAACAATCGGAAAAAACCTAATGAAAAAGGGAAAAGACGAGGTCATCGCAACCAAGTCCTGGATTCGGGAGTCGGTTACGCAATTGGAAGGTATTAGCACCCTCACGTCCATCGTACTCGACGAGATCCACACTTGTTATCTATCTAAGGGTGATTAAAACTATATATGCTAAAAGTCTGGGACAAAAGAAAAGAAAAGAGACTCGGTAGAGCATTGCCGCTATGTGCCTACGTATTCCCTCGTGCAATGGGAAAGTCAGAGTCAATGTAGTTCGGCTAACTACGGAGGAAAAAGGGGGGAAAAGGGGGAAATGAGGGAAAGGTTGCTCGCCGAGACATCGCCGTCTCGTGCCTACGTACTCTCAACAGGTATGAAAGATCAGAGCAAACGTAGTTCAGGCTAACAAGAACACCGATTTGTTCATCTGTGTTACCTGAGTAAGGTTAACAAATAGTTCCAGCAGTTTGGTGTATGCAGCTCGACCATTGGAGACTTAGGCGTTACCGTTTGCGGTAGAACTAAGAGTTAACAACACTCTTTTATCTGAAAAGATTTTCCTTGATTAAGATCCTGAAGGATGAAAAAAGTTTGAAGTGTTTTTGTGCTTTTTAGAGAAGAAGTGTTTTGAATTTGATTTGTAACTTATGTCGCATTAAAGACTATGACCTAGGAGCGAATGCGTCGCATATCACCCAAAGGGTGTACACTAAACACTCTAGGCCACTGATAGGAAGCCCCCCAATCACCATTTCCCTAGTAGCTTAAGGCTCGTAGCGTACACCACTTGTTATTCTTTATTATGTGTCTTGAAAGTGTTTGAAGATGAGAAGAGAAAGGACCCACTAAAGGGAGACTAACTCAATCCTAAAAGTTGTCATGCAAAGTGAACTTAGAGTTGGGATACAAAAGGGAACTACCTAATGCTATCATGCATGGGTTGATTCTAAAGTCTATCATAACCTCAAGAGGTTAGAGATCCTATGGGGAACATGGCAACAACAAACAGAAGAAGAAGAAGAAGAAAGAACATGAAAATGCAATTATGCAAACATAGGATGCATAAATAGAATGAAAGTGAGGGAGGAAATATGTGTGGGGCATTAGCCTCCACAAGCTCATCGTAACCTCAAGCTTACATATGAAAATGCAAAAGAAGAAGAGAGAAGGAAATGCATAATATGAGATCACACAACAAGAAGAAAATCACACAAAATGCACCAAAAGTGGGATGAAATGGCCTAAACCAAACAACACCAATCACAATGCCATAAAGCAAAACAAATGAAATGAAAATAAACTCAAAACAAAAGTGAGTATGGGAGGCTATATGAGGACAGCAAGGGACTCATAATATGCACTCAACCATAAGCATCACAAGAAAGGTGCAAAAGAAAACCCAAAGAAGTCCTCATGGATTCATCACTTTAGGTATGCTTCAAATACCTCCAAAGGATGGACCAATCCACCTTAAATGAGACTCCAAGGTTTTGCACCCCGAAATTTAGCCAACCTTTTCTTCACCTAGCTTTTGTTTCATTGCATTCATCTTAGCATTAGCATATGCATTGCATTGTCATTTGTGCAGGGGATCAAGAGATGTGCCTATTAAGAAGAGGCTACCAAAGGTTCTAGGGCCAATCAAGAAGTTATAGTCAACTTATCATCCTCAACAAGCCTTCATGAAGAAGTTAAAGATCCTTGGGAAAAGGGAATGGATACAAGTGTGCCTACCTCCTATCTTGGGAGTCAATAAAGATTATCTGATAATATTGAATCCATGGCTATGGGTGGAATCCATTATGAGAGCTCATTGAATACCTTGAGGGTAATTAAGGAGCTTATGTAAGTCATTAAATCCAATACAAGAGGCCACAACCAAAGGTGGTGCAGCTAGGGTGTTCATCTGGTCAACCCTAAGTCAACAGTTGAATTGAAAGAATTTGAGACTCAATCCCAAGAAGCAATGATCATGGAATCATGTGTTGAGACACTTGAGAGATGATTCCAATATCAATTCATCAATACTCAAGAGTTTGAGAAGTTAATAGGTTATGGTTTCTAAGCTTGACAGTATAAAATCCCCTGGTTTAATGTCTAACTTCAAAACCACATAACTCAGGATGCAAGTCTCAGCTCATCTTGACCCCAACATGAGACATGTAGAGCATGTCCTTAGATTTATTTTGAGTACTAGAAGTCTTTGATAGGATTTATATAACTCAATATATGTAGCTTGCAAGGCAAGGGTATTTTGGGAAACTTTGATTATAGGTCACTTTTGGCTATAGGTCAATTTCACCACTTTGCATACCTCAAATGAAAATCTTTCCAACTTGAACGTTTCTTAGAATGGGTCTATTTGCTCAACCAAACATCAAATAACCATTGATATGGCTTGGATTGAAGATTTGATGAAGAAATTTTCATGAAAAGAACATTAAAGGCCATTAAAAGTCAAAAATTCAAAGAAATTAAAAATGGACCAAATTCATCCAAATTTGTGCATATTTTGAGTGTATTTTGCATTTCGAACACAATGACATTGGTGGATTTGCAATTTGAGCCATAAAACCATGTCATTTTACATGTTACTTCACCTTGAAGAAACATAATCAAAATCAACCACTGATCCACTTTCAAGGAGCCAATCTCATCCATTCATGTTCCTTGCATCATAAGTAATTGGTATGAGGCAGTGTGCAAGAGTTCAAGCTCTGTTTTTGGTGAGAATGACAAAGCTCCAAAGTGAGAAACATGGAATTTCCATTGGATCTCATGGGCCATGATTGGGCCTCAAATCCACTCCATATCACTTCTATATAACATGTTGATCATGATCAAATGAAGATGGATGAAGATTGGTGCAGAATTCTGTTAGAAGCAGTTAGAGAAGTGAGGAAGAAAGTGAAATTATGTTTTCAAGAATCAAGCCAATTCTACTCAATTCAAGATCATCAAGAGCTCTTTCAAGGTTCATAGAAGCTTTCTGGATCAATTGGAGCAAGAATCAGCATCCAGTCACTTCTCTGCGCAAGCTTCAAACCAGGTTTCTATTTTTCAACCTTGATCATGATTCTTGATGAATTAGCACTCCATTTGCATGTGGTTAGGATCCTTGAGACCTGTAGATTGATTTTGTAGAAGGTTTGGTGCTTGATTAACACAATTCTTGACAGAGCACGATTTCTTGTAGCATTCGGTTTAGACGAATCCTAGGGTGAAAATGAATTTGGAATGTGGGATGTTAACTACATGATGAGACGAATCGTTTGGCATAATAAATTAGAGGTTTGGTTGAGTTTTCGTGCGTGCCACTGTTCATCATGGCCGGAGAAGACCACCGAAAGTCCCTCCGGCCACCGTCTGGTTATTTCCCCCCTTTCTTAGTTTAAATCATGTCCTTTGGATCTGATTAAAACGCTTGACCTTGATTGCATCGTGTGGTCCTAATTCAGTCTTATTTTACACTGATTGTAATTTGATTACATGGTGCCATGTGGTTCTTGGGATCGTTTAACTGGTACGCAGGGTGTGTGGTCGTGATCTCATTTGAAGACGTTTTAATGAAACGCGGCGTTTCATAAGCGACCTCCCAACCCTTGATTCATCATACCTTGACCTGATTTGATGGCCAGGATTGGTTTGAGTTTTGACCTGAAGATTGACTGCGCGCGTGGCACAATTTTGGCCCTTGGATTGCTTGACTTGTGTGCTGATCTAATGGCCAAATTTATTTGTTTTATTATTTCATTTCCCTTTCTTATTTCCTTTACATTCTTTTTCCTATTTCATTTTTAATTCATAAAAAATGCTAAATAAATTCAATAAATCCTGGAAAATTTCATGTAGGTAATTTGGCATCTCTTTTAATTTTGCATATTTTTTAATTGCATTTTTTAATTCTTTTTCAATTAATTGTGCATATTTCCATTTAATAGACATTTAATAAATAGAAAACGTACATGCTTACTTCTAGAATTTTATTTCCTTACCAAAGCATAGAATAAATTTCTGATTTTTTGTATGATGATTCTAGACACCTTAGATGATTTCTAGATATTTTTGTTCTGATTTTTAAATATCATTTAGTTAGGGTTTGAAGTAGATCTTTAGCACCCTCCATCTTTGCCTCCTTCATAGAACGCTTTAGGGTTTTGCTCCCTGTTAGCATGCTTAGACTTAGATTTTTGCTCCACAATTTTAACCATAGATCTCTAACATCATGGGGACCCCCTAGGATTTTTATTAGAATTTTTAAGGTTGTTTTCCTATTTTTAATAGATTTTGCATTCTGACTGATGTTAGTGTGTTCCCTATTGAACTTTCGCCTAGTTTTGCATCATAAGTGATCTTTTTGCAATCCTTAAGCACCCAATCCTTGCATGTTCCGGTAGTACATATGTTGAAGCCTTTGTAGGTTAATTTTAAAGTCTTTATAATGCTCATAACTTGATTAGGATAGATGTCCTTTAGAGCTTTACTTTTAGGGTTCCCGAGAAGCTTTCAGTGATTGGTTTTTCTTCTTTGTGTGATTCCCTTTGCCTTGCCTTGATCAATCCATTTCCACATTCCTTTGTCCTATTATCTTAGGATCCCTCTTGTGAGAGCCTAGTATTCCTTAGGAAGTACTCTATGAATTCCATAAAGAGGTTGAGCCTTTGAGGACTATTCTTGAATAAAGATGAATTTAGTTGAGTGTCATGGTGAGTTCCTTAGGTTCTCATTATGCTTCCCATCATCAATCAACCATTCTTTGTCCTATTATCTTAGGATACCTCTTGTGAGAGCCTAGTCTTTCTTAGGAAGTACTCTGTGCATTCCATAAAGAGGTTGAGCCTTTGAGGACTCCTATGTTGATACACATTAACCTATTACCCTAGATTTTCACTAAGTTCCACCTCACTCTTCTCATTTGTCCTACAATCTTAGGATCCCTCTTGTGAGAGCCTAGTATTCCTTAGGAAGTACTCTGTGCATTCCATAAAGAGTTTGAGACTTTGATGGACTCTTGTGTTGAGACACATCTAAACTTGATGCTTTCCTTGTTGCTCATCTTGTTTACCCCTCTTCTTCATGATAAATTGTTTGCTTTGATGCATTAGGATATAATTGCATGTGTAGGCATTTTTCCTTAAGCTCATGTTTGCATTAAAGGTTGAGGTCTCGTCCCTTTGCTTGGTTGTTTCTTTTCTCTTTTGTGTTTGCTTGTTTGCATTAAAGGTTGAGGCTTCCTCCCTTTGCTTGTACTGTTGCATTGCATCTCATTCATGCTCATTTTATCTGCTTGATAGCTTTATTCATCTGCTTTTTGTTGTTGCTTTCCTTTACATTGCCATGATCTCTTAGGATTCTCACATCCTTGTTCAAGGATGATGATGATAGAACTTTAGGTTGAATCCTTTGCATTATAACATTAGGATATATTTCCTTTCAAACTCAATCTTAGGACCATTTTCATGACAACATTAGGGTTTTGATTAATTCCCCTGTAGAGTCCTTTTCTCTCTTCTCATCTTCAAACAACAGTAAAACACTTAATAAAGGAAAATTTGTATTGTACGTTACGGGCCTTAAGCTACTTAGGAAATGATGATTGGGTGGTTGCCTCTCAATTATCTAGAGTGTTAGCATATGTCCTTTGGACGATATGCGACGCATTCGTTCCTAAGTCATAGTCTCTAGTGTAGTATGAATTACAAACATTCATTAAAAAACACTTCTCTGATAAACGACAAAAACAAACACCAAACTCCTTTTGCCCTTTGGGGTTTCTTTAACCTGGAAAATCTTTTCAGATAAAAGAGTGTTGTTAACTCTTAGTTCTACCGCAAACGGTAACTCCTAAGTCTCCAATGGTCGAGCTGCATACACCAACTGCTAGAACTATCTGTTAACCCTACTCGGGTAAAAACATTTGAACAAACCTGTGTTCCGTTTTATCCCGAACTACGTTCGCTCTGATCTCTCATACCTATTGAGAGTACGTAGGCACAAGACGCGATGTCTTGGCGAGAAAAATTTCCCCGTTCACTCGTAGTTAGTTGAACTACGTTGACTCTGACTTTCCCATTGCACGAGGGAATACGTAGGCCCAGAGCAGCGACGCTCTATCGAGTCTTTTTTTCTTTTTTTTTGACCTAGACCTTTAGCGTAGATAGATGAACAACCCTTTTAGATAAACAAACAAGCGTGGATCCCGTTGAGTACAACGGACGTGAGGGGTGCTAATACCTTCCCCTTGCGTAATCGACTCCCGAACCCAGAGATTTGGTTGCGATGACCGATCTTATCCCTTTTCGCTAGGTTTTTCCTGATCGTTTCCTTTCCCTCTTTTTGGGATAAATAACGATAGGTGGCGACTCTTCTGTCATTGTCGGCACTCTTTTTTTGCAGTAGTGACAACTGGCGACTCTGCTGGGGACTATGTAGCTGCTAGGGAATTTTCCCATCCTCACTGCTGGGACCGCTTCCCATCCCCTCTGTAAGTCAATCCTAGCGCTTATTTGCTTATCTTTTGGGTTTTGTACATACATGTTGTACTTAATTTACTTCCGCACTTTATTTTCCCGCATTTTGTTTTCAGGATTTATATATCACTATTATTGTGTTGTTGTGGGGAGGGAAGTTCTGATGAGTGATAAGCTAGACCCACGCTTCAGTGCAAACATAGCATTAGTAGTGGAGATTAGTGGTGAACCTACTTGCTTAGTGTCGCTACTGCGAAAATCGGCGCCGGCTGAACAGAAGAGTCGCCACCGTGCGTTATTTATCCCACGGGAGGGAAAGGAAACGCTCAGAGTAAACCTCGCACAACACGGGAAAGGTATGGTCATCGCAACCAAAACCTGGGTTCGGGAGTCGGTTACGCAAGGGGAAGGTATTAGCACCCCTCACGTCCGTCGTACTCGACGGGATCCACGCTTGTTTTCGGGTATGGATTGTTATTCTATCTAAACTATAGGTCGAGGGTTAAAAAGAAAAGAAAATGAAAATAAAAATGACTCGGCAAAGTATCGCACTTTATGCCTACGTATTCCCGTCTGGAACGAGAAATCAGAGTCAACGTAGTTCGCCTACCTACGGGAAAGGAGGGGAAGGTTGCTCGCTAGGATATCGCGTCCTATGCCTACGTACTCCCACACGGCATGGAAGATCAGAGCAAACGTAGTTCGGGCCACGTACGACACAAGCTTGTCTTGATTGATTTTATTCCTTCTGAAAAAGGTTTTTCTGATTAACAGTCCAAGCGGACAAAAGATGATGGCTTGATGAGTTCACATTCTTTTACGGAAGAAGTGTCTTTTATTGTGTTTGAAATCTTTATGTGTTTTTCTGTTTGTTTTGAGAAAGAAAGAGACAGAACTCTAACCTACGGTTGCGAAGGGAATCAAACTATCCTAATGTTATCATGCATGGGTTAAGACCTAGTGTCTATCATGCTCCTCTCTTGCACAGAGAGAAACAGAGATCCTAAGGGATAGGCAGAAACAGAAACAATATCAGATATATACAGTAAAGCAGTAAAATGCATGAATGCAGCAATACAAGCGAGGCAAGGGAGCCCCACTCAACCTCGAACCTAGAAAACAATAGGCAAAAGTGAACAGGCTTCACTTTCAACCCAGCAGGGTAAACAGCAAACAATACAGTTCAGAAAACCAATCAATACATCAGCAATGAAATACAACAGCAAAAGAAACAGCATCAGCAGCTCTGAGTCAACAACTGGCTTCAAGCAATCTCCAATCAGCTACAGGCTTCAACAAGCATCAATCTCCATCTTCATGGCCTTCAGACGAGGGCTTTGATCATCAGTCTTCCATCTGCAATGGCTTTTCTTCAAGCTCAAACCTCCAGGATGAGGGATCAGTCACAAGAGTGAATTGGGTGTTAAGCAATAAGCTGACTACCAAAGGTGGTGAACAGACTGCTTCTAACACAAGAGACATTTTCTCTCAAGAGTTCTATCTCATAGACACCATCACCAAGCCTTCCAAAGGAAGGGGGTGAGTGTCTTAGAGAGACTCTGAATCACAAAGAAGAATGGATGCAGACAAGGCAATCCATGTTTGAGAAACAATCATTCTAATCTAGAGCTCTGCCTAGCTCCTAAACCCTAGTCTCCTCAGCAACTGATAGCAAGAAACTCATCCTCAACTCTGGCAGTTGATCTTCAATCTTTGAATCTCCAATGGCTTCATCTTCACAAATCTTCAGCTTCCCCAGGGCCCCAGACAAACCCAATACCCAAACAAACAATCAATAAACCCCAGAGGGCACACCACACCAAACAACAGATATACAAACAGTAATAATATCAGTAGGGGAATCCTGATTTTTCTAAGGGATCTAATAGCTACCCATAGCCCCTATAGTCCCATAACTAAACTAGTCAAACCCTAAGTCCTAAGGGAAAAAATTGAACTTCCTAAGTTGTCACCTAAAACCCTAGTTTTATTCATGATATTCAAGCATTTATTAATCACCTAAAATTAACCTCTAAAAATGGGAGCTAAAATATTTCTATAAGCCTAATATCTCATCTAAACAATATGAAAAGAATGATCAAAAAATATCAAAGCAAGTGAGAGAACAAAAATCATAAAAATGATGCATGAAATGAATTATTTAATATGACCTTTATTTTAGAAAATATGTAAAAAATATGAAATAAAACTAAAAATGACATTTTATTTTCCTATAATATTCTAGACATTTTAATGAAAACATGGTAAAAAGAATGAATTAAAAAGCATTTTTTATGAATTATTTATGAATTTTCAAAGATTAGTAAAAATTAAAATGAAATAAGAAAAATAAAAATGAATTAAATGAGCCAGAGGGGGTGCATTCAGTAGGCGCGCTCAGTTCATATTCATTGGGCCAGGCATCCAGGGGGTGTGATTAGCGCATTTATCCTGAGCCCAAAACAAGTCAGAAACAACAAAAAAACTAAAACGAGCAGGGGGGTGAAAGTAGCATCAGAAACACGTTCAAATTGGAAATGGGCCTATTACTGGGGGTGGGGATAGCATCACAAGCTGAGGCCCGCCCGTTTCAATTAATGAAACGGTGCGTTTGGCACCCAGTCATCTCCCTCCAAAACAGAATTGAATAACAGCCATTAGATCTCTCCCCAAGTCAAGAGTCTTCACACGCATTGGACGGACCAGATTATGTCTTCCCCACTTGGATCTGAAACTTAGGGTTTCAATCACCATGAACATCCATGCACGCATAACTTCCTCCTCTCTGTTCTCACTCCACACGCAACGAATCCTCACGCCATAAACATGAAATCTACTCAAAATCTTTCACTCTACAATCCTATGATCTCAATTCAATCTGAAACTCAATAAATCTCTCAATCCGATAGCATCAATCTCTGATTTCCATGGAAGGACACTGATATGCAACATCACCATTCTCAATCAAACTTAACCTAAACTGAACTACAACTAATGGAGGTTAACCTATGCTATCAAGTTGCAATTATAACACATTCATCCAAGAGATTCGAACACAAACAGATTATGGCACCTGTTAACAAACCTCACCAAATCGTTCCAAACTCACCTAAACTAATCTCCTAACCACCTAGATTGTATCTAAACTAACAACATCATGCCAAATTAACTAGATCAAGCAGTTTGAATGAAAACTTACCTAGTAAGAAATCTTGAGAAACAGCTATGGAGGATGTGGATCTGAAGCTTTTAAGTGTTGAATCTTGATCAATCCTTGAGGAACTTAATTCTGTATGCACAAACTTGGAGGTTCCTTGCTTGAATCATGCAATCCACTTGAACTTGTAATTGTGATGATCTTGAGAAAAGCACTCGAAAATGGATGATAACTACCAGAAACTTGCTTCAATTATGATCTATGATGATGATGGAATGAAATTGAATTGATTATGATGAAGGTTGGTGAAGGTTTTGAGAGAATTGTAATGAAACTCCAATGAAAAAGTGTGAGAAATTATGTGGAATTCTTGGTGCAAATGAGGCCAACCCTTGCCAAATTCTCCTTTCATGAATATATAGACCCCAAATGAACATTCTAGATCCATCTTGCACATTCCCTTGTTTTCAAACTTTGGCTCATTTTTGATTATGTTTCTTAAATGATAAGCAACCATGGATAACTTCATTTTTTCCTTCTAAACTCAAAAAAGTGGGTGAACCATTGTTCTTAGAATTGTTTTTCCATTCAAAATCATATATTGGAAGTCTCCATTTGGACTTGTAAATCTCCCAAACCATTTTCCAACTTGAAATTATTCACTTTATAAGCCTTTTTAGTTCATATTTTGACCTATCATGCAACTCCATGCTATGAGCTTCTCCAATAACTTGTGACCTTCTTTCTAGACTTAAAATCCCATTTGGAGCAAGTTTGATGTTGTAAGTTTTTCCATTTGAGGCCTCCTTGTATGAGTTTTGGACATAGGTTAAAATGACCTGTAATTCACAAATGCCCAAAATACCCTTTGCTTGTCAAGACCATAAGTTGAGTTCTCCACATCATATGAAGGCATGCCATACCATTCTAGAAAGCTAAGACAATGAGGAACAACTCTTATGTTGACCAAGAATTCATTTGAAACCTCCTTGAGGGGTAAAACTAGCTTGGAAGTCAAGTCACTTTCACAGACAAAAATTCAGACACCCCAGATGACCTGTAACTTGCAAGGACCATAACTTGAGTTCTATAAATCTCCTTGAGGTCTTCCACCACTCAAATTAAAGGTCTTGAGATCCTCTACAAATTTCATGTTGGCCAAGAAGCCATTTGAAGCTAGCATTTTGACTTATCTTGCTTGGAAATTTGACCTAAACTAGGGGATTTTACAGAGAAACCCTAATTTAGTAACTCCTCTTCTCCTTGATTTCTCTTGAATTCTCCTTGTCATATCTCCATATATTTATTCTCCATGTCAAATTATGAACCCCACATCTCTCCAATAGACTTGAATGCCCTCTTAAGTCAGTCAATTGACCTAGGGTTGACCTAGGGTTGACCCAGATGAAACCCTAGTTGACTGCCTTCAACTATATCTCTTGTGCCTTTATCAATGACTTGTTTTCTTCTCCAAATGACTTTATAGGTCTCTCAAGATGTCTAGATGCTCTCCATGCTTTCATTTCACAGCTCATAACCCTCTTGTTGATCCTCAGATACCCTCAGCTAGGAGATGGACTCAAGGCTTGATCTGCTGAACTCTTTGCTTTCAAATTCTTTCTTGATGACTTGAATATGATTGAATTGGGATAATAACCTCTTGATAGGCCTCTGGAGATGAGAATAATGATTGGTCCCCTGTTGAATGACTTGCTATGCTTATGCTATGCAAATGGTTAGTCTATGTACATGACCCTACATGCAAATGCTAATGATGATGAAACATAAATCCAAGGAATAAGGTTGAGCAAATTTTAGGGTGCAACAGCTGCCCCTATTCAAGCGACTTGGACCCGATTGGGTGAAGAGCCCGGAGCCTTCAGACACTCGCGGTACGAGACGGTTGAATACTAGTGAAACCAGAAATTTGCCAACTGCAGAAATAAACTGCGCTCCTGCTTGAGGAATGACATTCATCAGCTGAATCTGACTGTTAGGGTAACCCACTGATCTCGCACGACCGTGCTGGGGATTGTCTTCATCGTTCTGAAGAGGATTCTGTCATAACAGATTGCTTGCTTGCCCACGCTAGGACTCTGTCTGTCGTCAATACAAAGAAATCTCAACTAAAACCTGTCCACGTTAGGACTCCACTTGCTGTTAACCCAGAAAAATCTCGGCAACTCCGCTGGGGATGATTCGCCTGCATTTCCGTAAACTGAATCGTCCATGTTAGGAATAACACTCTTCCACGTTAGGAGTAACGCTTTTATCTTTCCACGTTAGGAAGCAATCCTCTTTCCATGTTAGGAAACTATATCAATCTGTCCACGTAAGGACTCCAATGCCATTTGACATGTCCGCGTCAGGACTCCGATCTTTCCACGTAAGGAATACAACTATTTCTGAACTTGTCCACGCCAGGACTCCACTTTTCTTGCATCTGTCCACGTAAGGACTAACTTCCTTCTTCCACGTTAGGAATATCTTCTTCAATCTGTCCGCGTCAGGACTAAACTCTCTTTCCACGTTAGGAATAATCCACTTCTTTCCCCGTCATGAATCAATCTTGATATGTCCGCGTGAGGACTCAATCTTTCCACGTTAGGAATCAATTCTTGCTTAATTTGTCCGCGTCAGGACTCATTTTTTCCACGTAAGGAAACCATCTTTTTCCACGTAAGGAATCATCTTAATCTGTCCACGTAAGGACTCTCTTTTTTCCACGTTAGGAATACTGTCATTTCCACGTTAGGAATCACTTCTGATACGTCCGCGTAAGGACTACATCTTTCCACGTTAGGAATAATAATCTCTTTGATCTGTCCGCGTTAGGACACTGATCTCGTCTTGATTTGTCCACGTTAGGACTCAGGCGTCTTCGACTCACTGAGGAAATAAGACTTGTCCACGTAAGGAATCACACGTCTTCGACTTGCTGGGGAAATATCCGCGTTAGGACTTGCACTTTGCCAACAACACGAAGAAGGATAAATTTGTCCACGTCAGGATTCTTGTACCTTGTCATCACAAAGAACCACCAACTTGTCCACGTCAGGACGCACATTTCACCATTACGAATAAAGATATCTGTTGAAAACAAAATGATCCTCGTCCGGATGCCAACACGAATAGTAACCAATCTTTTGTCAACGTCATGACCTCCCTTTTTCCAAATTTCGAGAGACCGAATCTATCCACGTCAGGATTAACGCACCTTACCAATCCGGTAAAACAAACCTGTCCACGTAAGGACGCCCACTTCTGAAGAAATCCCATCATTCTAGGAGTAAATGGTCCACGTCAGGACTTAATTCTTCAATGATCCCTACCTACAAACTGCTCAGCACTGACGTGACAGCGACTTCGAGATGAACTCTACTGAGGATGCCTGAAAACCAACTATCGGACGCCTGCTCTGATAACCGGCGGTGGTCTCTGAAATTCTGATTCATGCGACTCGTTGATGACAAACAAACTCTGCTTGGGGATAAGGAGACACTTATCCTGGCCACTCTGACTGGGGAAAATAAGATACATTTGCATAAATGACTTTGCTGGAGACAAAAAGAGTTTTATCACGATAACTCTGTGGGGGAATACCGCCGCAACTGACATTGTCGTTGAATATCTCCTGCCGAGATCTTGACTGTTTAGTAATCTATTTGAGCAAGGGCTCTTTCCACCTGAACTGCTAGAATACAAAAACTGCTTCAGCAAAATAAATGCTGGAAGGATAACGCCGACTCGCCGGGGATAGCCTGATGCTACAAAATTATTCCGGCCAGATAAATGCTGGTAGGATGAAGTCGACCCTGCTGGGAAGTTGGGAACTCAAACCACACGTCTTGTTGAAGTAACCCCCTGCTGGGGAATATAACTCAAACCAAACACCTTGCTGAGGTAACCCCCTGCTGGGGAATATAACTCTGCTGGGGAATGGCAAATGCACCTGGTATGATTGATCTTTCTGCTGGAACATGAACTGATATCACCGGTATCTCTGACAAAATAAATGACAGGACCCACCATCAACTCTGCTGGGGAGAGTCTTGATCTTCGAATTCCACTGGAAGGAAAGAACACTTGCTGAAAAGAGAACTCCGCTGGGGATGGCTGGATTCTCTTGGGGAAAATTAACTGACTCCGCTGGGGGAGAATGCAGGACCCTGCGGGGGGAGATGAACCTGTCTGAATACAACCTTACGATCTCAGAATCGCTAAACTCTGCTGAGGACGAGTAACTTCTCTGGAGCACGTCCTTTGGATAAGCTACGGCTAGCTGGAGAATTCTATCCTTCTTCAGGAAGAACATGCATGACCTGCGTGAGGATCAAGCCTTTCACTATTGCAATCCTTTGATCACCTTCCTCGTACAGTTATGAAACCTGCAACAACACAAACAAGACACGGCAAGCCTATGCAATCCAAATCGATTCAGGTTAGTGACGTTACCCTCAGTTAATTCAAAGCTTTAACAATTGTTGGCAAGGGCCAGTGATGTTATACTCATGCTAGCTTCAACAAACTTAGGCGTTTTATCATGCGCAAAACAGTAAAGAACAGGCATCAAGTACTGAATAACACATTTTCATTGATTGGGCCCCTGAATGGGCGGAGTTTTTGTACACGGGATGTAACTCCTGAAAAGAGGAAGCTACACAAAGCAAATATACAAGTATGCAAGTATTCACAAGAAGCATAAATATTGACAAATTAAATTTTGTACACATGTCGGCAACTGGATGCAGATGAACATCACGAACTGATCCTCCCATGACTCGTCCGACTCTAATGCTTTCCCGGTATCCGTCTTCTGAAGAGATTGTATCCGATAACTGACTTCTCAAATATATTCTCCCGCATAGATGCTCGTTGAATTCGAATTCGGACCGCAGTCATTTGCTTTTCTCATCCCTAACTTTTGCGTGAACCGCCCTTTACGGGTTTTCAGTTCACCGGGATACCCCTTTTTGCCGAAGCCGCCCAGTGTAGGTTTTCAACTTCGCGGGTGTACATTTTTCGATTTTATCCCTAACTTTTGCCCGAACCTTTCATTCTGTTTTTGGTTCGCCAGGATGCCCCATTTTTGCCTGGACTCTCTTTTTCTGTCCAGCGGGTCTATTTTAAGCAAAGTATTTTTTAACTGCGTCCGAATTCACAGGTGATGCAAAGTCTTCCCCGTCCATTGTGGACAACAATAAAGCTCCTCCTGAAAAGACCTTCTTGACAACGTATGGCCCTTCGTAGTTGGGGGTCCACTTGCCCCTGTGATCTGCTTGCGGCGGGAGAATCCTTTTCAGCACAAGGTCGCCCGTCTGAAAGCTTCGCGGAAGTATTTTCTTGTCGTACGCTTTCTTCATTCGTCTTTGATACAAACGACCGTATGCCAGAGAAGCTAGCCTCTTCTCATCCATCAAACTCAGTTGGTTCAATCTGTTCGTTACCCATTCTGCCTCGTCCAGCTGAACGTCTCGCAATACCCTCAGAGAAGGGATCTCAACTTCCAATGGTAATACCGCTTCCATTCCGTATACCAACGAGAACGGAGTTGCCCCGGTTGATGTGCGTACCGTCGTACGATAACCGTGCAAAGCGAAAGGTAGCATTTCATGCCAATCCTTGTACGTCACCACCATTTTCTGGACGATCTTCTTGATATTCTTATTGGCCGCTTCGACAGCGCCATTCATCTTGGGTCGGTAAGGGGAGGAGTTGTGATGTTCGATCTTGAAATTCTGACAGAGCTCCCTCATCATTTTGTTGTTCAGATTAGAACCATTATCTGTGATTATTCGCTCGGGAATCCCATATCGGCAAATGATATCTCTTTTGATGAATCTAGCCACCACTTGCTTCGTTACATTTGCGTAAGACGCTGCTTCCACCCACTTGGTGAAATAATCGATTGCTACGAGGATGAACCGATGCCCGTTAGAAGCCGTCGGCTCGATCTTTCCAATCATATCGATTCCCCACATCGAGAATGGCCATGGAGATGACATCACATTCAAAGGACTCGGAGGCACATGTATTCTGTCAGCATAAATTTGGCACTTATGGCACTTTCTTGCAAATTTGAAACAATCAGTTTCCATCGTCAGCCAAAAGTAACCTGCCCGCAGCAGTTTTCTCGTCATAGCATGCCCACCAGCATGCGTACCAAAGGCACCTTCGTGAATTTCCTCCATGAGAAGCTTTGCCTCTTTTTCGTCTACACAACGCAACAACACCAAGTCGTGGTTTCTTCTGTACAAGACGCCATCCGGGTTCAAATAGAAATTACCCGCTAATCTCCTGAGAGTCTTCTGATCTTGACTGGATGCCCCAGCCGGATACTCTTTATTCTTCAGGAAATTAAGGATATCAAAATACCACGGTTTGTCATCAGACGCTTCATCAATAGCAAATACATAAGCTGGCCTGTCCAACCGAGAGATAGTGATTTGGGGAGCTTCGTTCCAGAAATTGACCTTGTACATGGAAGACAAAGTGGCAAGGGCGTCAGCCATTTGATTTTCTGCCCGCGGCACGTGATGCAACTCAACCTTGTCGAAGAAAGGCAACAATCTCCTTGCATAATTCATGTAATGTATCAAATTGGGCTGCCGTGTCTCCCATTCCCCTTTGATCTGATTCACCACCAGAGCTGAGTCCCCGTATACGTCTAGATGTTTGATTCGCAAATCAATGGCTTCTTTAAGCCCCATTATACAAGCTTCGTATTCGGCCTCATTGTTGGTAACGGCAAAAGTCAATCGGGCAGTAAACGGGATGTGCGACCCGTGCGGCGTAGTGATAATTGCCCCTATTCCGCTACCGTAAGCATTCACAGCTCCATCAAATATCATCTGCCATTTGGACCCCGGCTCTGGTCCTTCGTCTGGTAACGGCTCTTCGCAATCCTTCATCTTGAGATACATGATATCCTCGTCAGGAAAATCGAATCTCATTGATTGGTACTCTTCAATAGGCTGCTCCGCCAGATACTCAGACAGCACACTCCCCTTTATTGCCTTTTGCGAGACGTATTGAATATCGTATTCAGTCAAGATCATCTGCCACCTGGCGATTCTACCTGACAACGCCTGCTTTTCAAATATATATTTGATTGGATCCATCTTCGAGATGAGCATGGTTGTATGATTCAGCATGTACTGCCTCAAACGCTTGGCGGCCCAGGCTAGCGCGCAACAAGTTTTCTCCAGCATTGAGTATCGAGATTCACAGTCGGTAAATTTCTTACTCAGATAATAGATTGCATGCTCTTTTCTCCCCGTCTCGTCATGTTGACCGAGAACGCAACCCATACTCCCCTCAAGAACCGTCAAATACATTATCAAGGGTCTCCCTGCCACTGGGGGTATTAAAATAGGAGGCTCCTGCAGATACTTCTTTATTTTGTCGAACGCCTTTTGACAATTATCGCTCCACGTTACAGCTTGATCTTTCTTCAAGAGTTTGAATAATGGTTCACACGTGGCAGTTAGGTGAGATATGAACCGGGCAATGTAGTTCAATCTCCCTAAAAACCCGCGCACCTCTTTCTCTGTTTTAGGCGTCGGCATTTCTTGAATCGCTTTTATTTTAGCAGGATCGACCTCTATTCCTCTTTCGCTTACTATGAACCCCAGGAGTTTACCCGATCTCACCCCGAAGGTGCATTTGTTAGGGTTCAGCCTCAGCCTGAACTTCCTAAGCCTTTTAAACAACTTCAACAGATTCACCAGATGCTCTTCCTCCGTCTGGGATTTGGCAATCATATCGTCAACATAAACTTCGATCTCTTTATGCATCATGTCATGAAAGAGAGTCGTCATAGCACGCTGATATGTTGCCCCAGCATTTTTCAAACCAAAGGGCATCACTTTGTAACAAAATGTTCCCCAAGGTGTTATGAAAGTAGTCTTCTCCATATCCTCTGGCGCCATTTTAATTTGATTATAGCCTGAAAAGCCATCCATGAAGGAGAATACAGAGTACTGAGCAGTATTATCCACTAATACGTCAATATGAGGAAGTGGAAAATCGTCTTTTGGGCTTGCTTTATTCAAATCTCTGTAATCCACGCACATTCGAACCTTGCCATCTTTCTTTGGCACTGGTACGATGTTAGCAACCCAGGAGGGATACTTCGTCACAGCCAGGAACCCAGCGTCCCACTGTTTCTGAACCTCCTCTTTGATCTTCATTGCCATATCTGGGCGAGTTCTGCGAAGTTTTTGTTTGACAGGCGGGCAGTCTTCTTTCAGTGGCAGACGATGCACAACCATATCTGTATCGAGCCCTGGCATATCTTGATACGACCAAGCGAATACATCATTATACTCTCGGAGCATTTCAACCAGTTTTCGCTTGATATCACTCTGCAGCGCAGCTCCGATACGAATATTCTTCTCAACCCCTTCCGACCCCAAATTGATAACCTCGATAACCTCATCGTGAGGCAGAATGGCTCTTTCCTCTTGCTTCACCAACCAAGACAGTTCTTCAGGAACGTCGCTATCTTCGACAACCTCTTCTTCAGTCTGGAATACCGGGTGCTCGAAGTCGGGACGAGTCATAGGTGGTTCAAGGATGTCATCTGAAAATGTTATCCTGCAAAAGAGAGGGTTAAGTGCTTCAAAATGCGTATACAGCGGATAACCACATTGCCATTTTATTGAAAAATACAAAACAAGAAAGACAGGGATCACAGTATTTGCACATGAAAAAACGCCATTTATTTAATGATTAACGAAGCAATGTTTATAACAACGCAGCCCTAAGCAAATCCTGATGCCCCGGGCAAGACATCAGATTATTCAACAATTAATAAAGCAAAGCATTACTGTTTAAAAGTCACAGGAACAAGCTCCTGAATAGACCAGTTGCACAGTCCTTGTCCTGGCGTGCTTGGCTGAATCCAGGCATCCATATCACAGTCGCTGTCCCCTTCATCGGATTCTGAAGCAGCATTGACAGATTCATGGCATACTCCACTGGCAGAGATGGTGATTGACTTTCTGAAATGAGGGGCCCCCACGGAAGGAGTTGATGACGACGGTCGGTACCCCAGTCCGAACCGGTCCATTTTCACCGGAATGTCCAATACTTTGCCCCAGCCCGTGGCTTCTCCTGCCTTCACTAGCGCTTGAGCCTCTTTATACGAAGAAACAGCTATCTCTGGCACTTTGCTTGGCCCGGGACTCTTGTCCTTTATGCGCAAACCTTCGAATGCCTGGCATGGCGTCTCGTGGATCTCCCCGTCGACTTCCACATATTTAAACGAAGAAAGATGGCTGACCAGAATGTCTTCTTCTCCGCACACGGTGACTACACTGTCTCCGACCATATACTTTAACTTCTGATGCAGGGTTGACGTGACAGCCCCCGCCCCATGAATCCAAGGTCTTCCCAGCAAGCAGCTGTACGCAGGCTGTATATCCATGATATAAAACTCCGTTGCAAACACTTCCGGCCCCACTTGCAGAGGCAAGGTAATCGATCCGAAGACTGTTCTCCGCGTGCCGTCAAACGCTCTGACCACCAGATCACTTGGTGTGCACAAAATTCCTCGAACATCCAGCTTCATCATAGCCTTCTTAGGCAGCACATTCAAAGACGACCCGGTGTCAACCAATACGTGCGACATTGTCGACCCTCTGCATTCAACAGATACATGTAATGCCATATTATGATCCCTTCCTTTCGGAGTCAAGTCGAAATCAGTAAAGCCCAGACTGTGGCCCGCATTTACATGTGCTAATACTCCTTCTAGCTGGTTCACGGAGACATCCTGTGGTACAAAAGAAGTGTCCAGGACTTTCAGCAAAGCATTTCGGTGGGCTTCTGAACACAACAGCAATGACAGAATAGATATTTTGGACGGCGTTTGCTGCAGATGCTCCACGATTTTATAATCGCTCTTCCGAATTAAGCGCATGAATTCTTCTACGTCCTTTGACGCTGCTTCTTTTTCATTTGCTTGAACCGGAACATTTTCCACCGCTTTCCCTTTTCCTTTCGCTATCCTTTCGGCTTCTACTTCAGGAGATATAAAGACCCTGCCGCTTCTTGTCATGCCTCCTGAGCCCACAACATTATCCACAACCTCCGCTGACTGCTTGTTAACATCGATTTTAATCCCGTCACAATACACCTCTAGCCCATATGACCATGGGACCGCTTTCGTGTTCTCATACGGGATTGGCCCGGCTTTAGTTATAGTAATCGGTGGCCGCTGAGCTGGTGCTGAAATAGTGATCGTCTTCCTGGGAATTGTCACTGTGGCAACATCACTCCGATTATCCACTACTGCCCCTGCCGGCTCATCAGTTGCTGTTCTATCAAATTGCAATACACCTTCATCAATTAAGGCCTGGATGCCTTTCTTCAAATCCTCACACCCCCCAGACAGGGCCCAACAATCTAAGCAGTACTCATTACAACCCGGGTAAACACCCCCCTGCAACAGTCGGCTTTTTATTTCGCTCAGCGGCGTCTTTAAATCCTCAACATTCATAATCAGATTCAGACCTTCCTCAGTCAGCACGGCATTCGCCCCATGATTAGGCATGGGTTTCTGGACTATATTCGCACCGGTCGTTCCGAAGTTGATAGACTTGTTGTCCAAGAGATCCTGCACAACGTGCTTAAAAGCATGACAACCTTCTATATCATGGCCCGGGGCCCCAGAATGAAACTCGCAGCGCCTATTTGCATCATAGCCGAACGGGGGAGTTCCCGTTATCGGTGCCAAGGTTCTTTTCTCCACCAGATTCAATCCCAACAAGGTCTGCAATAAATCAGCATAGTTAGAGGGAGGTTTCTCGAACACCCTTCTCGGCTTACCACCCTGGAATTTTCTTTGAGCTTGCTGTGCCCCCTGCTGAGGCTGCTGCTGCTGTGGCATTGGTTGCTGCTGAACCTGTTGTTGTTGCTGAATTGGTTGCTGTTGATACGGGATAGTGACACTCGACACTTGCTGCTGCTGACGATATTGATTTCTTCCCCTGCCTCGGCCTCGGCCTCGGCCTCCAAATACAGCACTAGCTTCGCCCTGACGGCGCCCCCCGTAAGCTTTCCTATTACTGCCAGATGCAGCTGACTCGTCAACTTGGAACTTTCCTTGCTTAATGTTCCGCTCAATCTTTTCCCCCATCAAGATCAGATCTGAAAAACTAGCCAGAGACGTATGAAACAACATATCATGAAACAGCCCGGTGAATGTACCAACAAACATATCGTTCATTTCTTTATCTTCCACAGGAGGACGGACCCTGGCAGCCATATCGCGCCACCTTTGCGCGTATTCTTTAAAACTCTCCCCCTTCTTCTGCGAAAGCCCGGCCAACTGGACCCGATTGGGTGCCAGGTCACTGTTATATTTGTAATGGGCTACGAACGCCTCCGCTAATTGCTTCCAAGTCTTAATATCAGTGGGCTCCAACCCCATGTACCACTCTAAGGAAGGACCCGATAGGCTATCCTGAAAGAAATGCATGAGCATTCTTTCGTCAGTGGAGTATGCAGACATTTTTCTGTAATAAGCTCGTACATGAACCTTCGGACATGTATCTCCTTTGTACTTATCGAACGCAGGCGCTTTGAATTTAATGGGCACCCTCAAGCCAGGTACCAAGCCCATAGTTGCCATGTCCAGACCCACAGCACTCTGGTTTAGGACTCCCTTCATTTGCTCTTCCAGCATTCTAATCTTTTGAGAATCATCCATCGGCCCTTCAAAGCCTCCTCCAGAGAAGGCGTCCTCCTGTTGATCCTCTTGCCACATACCGTTTCCAGCCCCGTATCCATCATACGCATTATTACGTCCAGCTCTGACCTGATTCATCCCCGGAACTCGGCCTCTGTTGCCATACCCTTGAATACCTCCAGCAGGACCACCAGCCATAAAACCAGCACCGTTTCCGTTTCCAAAACCTCCGTAGCCCTGATTGACCATACCATAACCATCTTGCCCAAAGCCTTGAGCATTAAAGCCATACTTGCCAGTGTTGTCGAATCCCTGATCGTTGAATCCGAACCCAGCGTTGACAAAGCCATTACCTCCGAGATTATCTCCTACATTGACATCACCCAGCCCAGCGTTGTGGACAGCAGTTTCATTTCCAACTCCGACGTTACCATTCACAGCAGCGGTAGCGTTGTTGACGTTAGCAGCATTCACATTGACGACAGGCGGAGCCACTGGCGTGGGGGTGCCGTCTCCATGAGCAGTATCAACCCGGACAGACTGATGATCTTCGTTACCATGACCAGCGTTGCGAGCCAATAGAGGCTGGACCATGGCCTGCAAATTCTCTTGCCCTTTTGCTATAGCCTCCATGGTCTGCATGAAGAGGGCGAGCTTCTCGCGTACATCCTGCATCTCATTCTGAATCTGGTCCATGACTTTCCGACAGTTGGATCGTGTAGAATAGCGGTGCGGATGTTGATCTGGAATCCTGTTAATTACCTGAATCAAAGCAGGAGATAAGACACTATTCAAAGATTACCTGTTATGCAAGATGAATATGAATGCAATGCAATGTGTCTGTGCATTAGGGAAGTTCATTCCCCCAGTTCTAGTGCGAAGGTGCCGGTGTAGTGACGGTGTTGACAATAAGAATATCGGAGCTGAATCATAGAAAGCCTCATATATAGCAGAGAGAATCAATAAGCCCAGGGTACAATATCACTGAGAGTACAAAGATGGCATGACCTCAACCAATAATCCTGGTGATGGTCAGCACTATGCAAATAAAGCATACAAATAATGGAATGATCAGATCCTCCCAAAAGTCTGGTACTCCTCTATCAACTTCTTGGTCTCCGGATGGCTTGGTCGATCAAGCAGCCCTTCAACAAGCTGGTTTCTCTTCTTAAGGACACGGCGTACGTCTTCAGCGGTTTCTTCCCATGTTGCTTCCCCGAAGCAATCTTCTAGCTTTCGCTTCTGGGACACTGCTTCATCTCTGGATTTGATTGCCTTGTTCAGTGCGTGCTGGACACTATACCGGTTCATCACTTCCTCCTCGCATTTCTTGATGCTAGACTTCAACTTCTCCTCGAGGTCGGAAATTTGCTGCTTCAGCTTATCTTCCCTCTTCTTGTTGTTGGTGAGTGTAGCATTCCAAGTCTTATTGCAAGAAGATATCTCTCGGTGTGCTGCGTCGAGCGCTTTCTTTTTGGCTTCCAGCATGTCATGGGAGCTTCTGAACTCTTGCCCCAGACGTTCGCGCTTCTTCTTTTCCTCGGTCAACTCAGCTCCTAACCTGTTCACCAGCTCAATCTGTTGTTGGAAAGCATATACGGCCTTGTTTTTCTCACTGCGTGCCTGGGCTAGCTCTTGCTCTAACCCTTCATTAATCTTCATCAAGACTTCTTTCTCCTTCACAACCTGTTCATATGCTTCTCTAGAAACAGTAGTCGGTTCTGCTACCGGAATAGGATCAAGAATTGGTGCATCTGGAAACGGCATCTTCAACTGACTAGCCCTTTCCTGAATCCAAACTCTATAAGATGCATAGGCCTGGCAGTCATTCTTTCCTAACAACGGCTTCCCTTTGCGGTTAATACGCGTCCAAGCATGTCGCAACTTGGCTAATAACTCCCCCTTCACGTCACCGGTGAAGTACAGAGATTCCTGTACTTCTTCCTCTTGAGGTGGATTCTTCAGCGCATATCCGAACTGGCGAATGAATAGAGAAGGGTTGTAGTTGATACACCCTTTTCTTCCTATCAATGGCACATTAGGGTACCCAGCACAACTGAAGATGAGCTCCGATCCCAACAAATCTCTATCAAACCACTCCATATCTTCCGACGATAACCTCATCAAACGCTCCGGCCAACCAACTGGAACTGTAGTCTCTGCAGCAGATCCTCTCTTAGGAAGGTGACTCTCAAACCACATACTCAATAAGGGCACACACAGATGAACATTCTTCCCTCTTCCCTTCTCATTCTTGTAATGCAGCGAGTGGTAGAGGTCTCCGAGTAAGGTAGGCACAGGATTACCAGCGGCAAACAAGTAGAAAGCATCGAAGTCCACAAAATCCGGTATATTGGGGAATAGTACTATGCCATAAATGCACAAAGCCAACACAGCATTGAAAGCAACCCAGCACCCATTCTTAGCATACTCTTGGGCTTTACCAACTAAGAACTGAAATGAGAAGCCTGGAACTCCACGGGAAAAAGTAGTCACAAGTTCAGAAGCATCAACATGCAAGGCTTTTGCCAATTCCTCCGGCTTGGGTTTGGCATCACAATGAATGAATGGAACCTGGTTCTGCACGGGCAGCTCAACATACTCAGCGTATTCCTCCAGAGCTGGTCCCATAATAAAATCAGAGAACGTGAAGCACCTCAAAGCAGGGTCATAGAATTGCATCAAAGCATACAGCCCATCTAACTCTACCTCTGTAGGTTTGCACACCAATCTCAGTAATCTACCATAACTCATCCGGAAACTCCTACGAACACCCTCATCAGCAAGAGAGATCAACCCCAGTAAAGGAACAATGTCAGGCGTAGGCAATTTGTAAGCAACTGTTCTCCGTAGGCTAGTCATGATCAAAACTCAGAAGTCTGGGCACTAGAACTAGGGAAATGCAAATGCACCTGCAGCACAGACACACGTTAGTGAAATGCAAATGATAATGTATATGCAGGGATGCAATGCAAGTAACATTCAACAGGGACCAAAGCTGCAACTGAATAGCCTAAACCCAATCAAGAAAGGTCCCAGATAGACCATCCAGAAGTCAGCAAACTCTGGTCTCAGATAGACCTAAAATAGAACTCCAACACTGGTCTCTGACAGACCTCAAACCATAACTCGAACTGGTCTCTGATAGACCTCAAATCACATCCATAACTGGTCTCTGACAGACCTCATAACACATCTCCAACTGGTCTCTGACAGACCTCAGAACACATCTCCAAATGGTCTCTGACAGACCTCATAATACATCTCCAAATGGTCTCTGACAGACCTCAGAATACATCTCCAAATGGTCTCTGACAGACCTCCGAATAAATCTCCAAATGGTCTCTGACAGACCTCATAATACATCTCCAAATGGTCTCTGACAGACCTCAGAATACATCTCCAAATGGTCTCTGACAGACCTCAGAATAAATCTCCAAATGGTCTCTGGCAGACCTCAGAACAAATCTCCACATGGTCTCTGGCAGACCTCATAACTCTCCATAAATAACCCGGATCTCTGATCAAGAAATAACCGGTAGTCTGGAGGTCTAGTTACCTGCATAACCCTGAATCCCCTCACAGGTGGGTGGCCCTATAACTGGCACAAGGTACGGCATCCTATGCGGTCGTCGGCGTCACAGACTTTCAGGGTTGATGATACGATTCCCAGAAGGAGTGGCATCATCAATTCCTGAAGAGGCCTCACTCAGCCAACTTCCAAATGATCGGTCCCCAGAGTCGACAATCCAACTAACCAGCAACCCACGCCAACCAAAGGAAGGGGCAGGAGGCCAACCAGAGGAACCTCGTCTGAGTGTAGATTTCATGGGACACCAAAGCAAGCAAAGCAAGCGGGCGCCCACTAATTTCTACTCTAATTCTAGGTGCACTCAAGCCCAGGTCCGGCTTATCTCTCAATATCAGAACACCCGTCACACCCCAGATACAGCAATAATAATCAATATATAAAGCTGAAAAAAAAAATACAGGGTTAGAAATATAAAATAACTCCATACAAAATCCTTGACGGGAAAACAAGCGTTAGGATTGACTCTCTCAAGGGACGTTGGATCCCAAATGCATAAGGACCGTCGCAGTCCTTAGCAGCCAGGGGACGTTGGATCCCCAGCAGAGTCGCCAGCTGTCGCTACTGCGAAAATCGGCGCCGGCTGAACAGAAGAGTCGCCACCGTGCGTTATTTATCCCACGGGAGGGAAAGGAAACGCTCAGAGTAAACCTCGCACAACACGGGAAAGGTATGGTCATCGCAACCAAAACCTGGGTTCGGGAGTCGGTTACGCAAGGGGAAGGTATTAGCACCCCTCACGTCCGTCGTACTCGACGGGATCCACGCTTGTTTTCGGGTATGGATTGTTATTCTATCTAAACTATAGGTCGAGGGTTAAAAAGAAAAGAAAATGAAAATAAAAATGACTCGGCAAAGTATCGCACTTTATGCCTACGTATTCCCGTCTGGAACGAGAAATCAGAGTCAACGTAGTTCGCCTACCTACGGGAAAGGAGGGGAAGGTTGCTCGCTAGGATATCGCGTCCTATGCCTACGTACTCCCACACGGCATGGAAGATCAGAGCAAACGTAGTTCGGGCCACGTACGACACAAGCTTGTCTTGATTGATTTTATTCCTTCTGAAAAAGGTTTTTCTGATTAACAGTCCAAGCGGACAAAAGATGATGGCTTGATGAGTTCACATTCTTTTACGGAAGAAGTGTCTTTTATTGTGTTTGAAATCTTTATGTGTTTTTCTGTTTGTTTTGAGAAAGAAAGAGACAGAACTCTAACCTACGGTTGCGAAGGGAATCAAACTATCCTAATGTTATCATGCATGGGTTAAGACCTAGTGTCTATCATGCTCCTCTCTTGCACAGAGAGAAACAGAGATCCTAAGGGATAGGCAGAAACAGAAACAATATCAGATATATACAGTAAAGCAGTAAAATGCATGAATGCAGCAATACAAGCGAGGCAAGGGAGCCCCACTCAACCTCGAACCTAGAAAACAATAGGCAAAAGTGAACAGGCTTCACTTTCAACCCAGCAGGGTAAACAGCAAACAATACAGTTCAGAAAACCAATCAATACATCAGCAATGAAATACAACAGCAAAAGAAACAGCATCAGCAGCTCTGAGTCAACAACTGGCTTCAAGCAATCTCCAATCAGCTACAGGCTTCAACAAGCATCAATCTCCATCTTCATGGCCTTCAGACGAGGGCTTTGATCATCAGTCTTCCATCTGCAATGGCTTTTCTTCAAGCTCAAACCTCCAGGATGAGGGATCAGTCACAAGAGTGAATTGGGTGTTAAGCAATAAGCTGACTACCAAAGGTGGTGAACAGACTGCTTCTAACACAAGAGACATTTTCTCTCAAGAGTTCTATCTCATAGACACCATCACCAAGCCTTCCAAAGGAAGGGGGTGAGTGTCTTAGAGAGACTCTGAATCACAAAGAAGAATGGATGCAGACAAGGCAATCCATGTTTGAGAAACAATCATTCTAATCTAGAGCTCTGCCTAGCTCCTAAACCCTAGTCTCCTCAGCAACTGATAGCAAGAAACTCATCCTCAACTCTGGCAGTTGATCTTCAATCTTTGAATCTCCAATGGCTTCATCTTCACAAATCTTCAGCTTCCCCAGGGCCCCAGACAAACCCAATACCCAAACAAACAATCAATAAACCCCAGAGGGCACACCACACCAAACAACAGATATACAAACAGTAATAATATCAGTAGGGGAATCCTGATTTTTCTAAGGGATCTAATAGCTACCCATAGCCCCTATAGTCCCATAACTAAACTAGTCAAACCCTAAGTCCTAAGGGAAAAAATTGAACTTCCTAAGTTGTCACCTAAAACCCTAGTTTTATTCATGATATTCAAGCATTTATTAATCACCTAAAATTAACCTCTAAAAATGGGAGCTAAAATATTTCTATAAGCCTAATATCTCATCTAAACAATATGAAAAGAATGATCAAAAAATATCAAAGCAAGTGAGAGAACAAAAATCATAAAAATGATGCATGAAATGAATTATTTAATATGACCTTTATTTTAGAAAATATGTAAAAAATATGAAATAAAACTAAAAATGACATTTTATTTTCCTATAATATTCTAGACATTTTAATGAAAACATGGTAAAAAGAATGAATTAAAAAGCATTTTTTATGAATTATTTATGAATTTTCAAAGATTAGTAAAAATTAAAATGAAATAAGAAAAATAAAAATGAATTAAATGAGCCAGAGGGGGTGCATTCAGTAGGCGCGCTCAGTTCATATTCATTGGGCCAGGCATCCAGGGGGTGTGATTAGCGCATTTATCCTGAGCCCAAAACAAGTCAGAAACAACAAAAAAACTAAAACGAGCAGGGGGGTGAAAGTAGCATCAGAAACACGTTCAAATTGGAAATGGGCCTATTACTGGGGGTGGGGATAGCATCACAAGCTGAGGCCCGCCCGTTTCAATTAATGAAACGGTGCGTTTGGCACCCAGTCATCTCCCTCCAAAACAGAATTGAATAACAGCCATTAGATCTCTCCCCAAGTCAAGAGTCTTCACACGCATTGGACGGACCAGATTATGTCTTCCCCACTTGGATCTGAAACTTAGGGTTTCAATCACCATGAACATCCATGCACGCATAACTTCCTCCTCTCTGTTCTCACTCCACACGCAACGAATCCTCACGCCATAAACATGAAATCTACTCAAAATCTTTCACTCTACAATCCTATGATCTCAATTCAATCTGAAACTCAATAAATCTCTCAATCCGATAGCATCAATCTCTGATTTCCATGGAAGGACACTGATATGCAACATCACCATTCTCAATCAAACTTAACCTAAACTGAACTACAACTAATGGAGGTTAACCTATGCTATCAAGTTGCAATTATAACACATTCATCCAAGAGATTCGAACACAAACAGATTATGGCACCTGTTAACAAACCTCACCAAATCGTTCCAAACTCACCTAAACTAATCTCCTAACCACCTAGATTGTATCTAAACTAACAACATCATGCCAAATTAACTAGATCAAGCAGTTTGAATGAAAACTTACCTAGTAAGAAATCTTGAGAAACAGCTATGGAGGATGTGGATCTGAAGCTTTTAAGTGTTGAATCTTGATCAATCCTTGAGGAACTTAATTCTGTATGCACAAACTTGGAGGTTCCTTGCTTGAATCATGCAATCCACTTGAACTTGTAATTGTGATGATCTTGAGAAAAGCACTCGAAAATGGATGATAACTACCAGAAACTTGCTTCAATTATGATCTATGATGATGATGGAATGAAATTGAATTGATTATGATGAAGGTTGGTGAAGGTTTTGAGAGAATTGTAATGAAACTCCAATGAAAAAGTGTGAGAAATTATGTGGAATTCTTGGTGCAAATGAGGCCAACCCTTGCCAAATTCTCCTTTCATGAATATATAGACCCCAAATGAACATTCTAGATCCATCTTGCACATTCCCTTGTTTTCAAACTTTGGCTCATTTTTGATTATGTTTCTTAAATGATAAGCAACCATGGATAACTTCATTTTTTCCTTCTAAACTCAAAAAAGTGGGTGAACCATTGTTCTTAGAATTGTTTTTCCATTCAAAATCATATATTGGAAGTCTCCATTTGGACTTGTAAATCTCCCAAACCATTTTCCAACTTGAAATTATTCACTTTATAAGCCTTTTTAGTTCATATTTTGACCTATCATGCAACTCCATGCTATGAGCTTCTCCAATAACTTGTGACCTTCTTTCTAGACTTAAAATCCCATTTGGAGCAAGTTTGATGTTGTAAGTTTTTCCATTTGAGGCCTCCTTGTATGAGTTTTGGACATAGGTTAAAATGACCTGTAATTCACAAATGCCCAAAATACCCTTTGCTTGTCAAGACCATAAGTTGAGTTCTCCACATCATATGAAGGCATGCCATACCATTCTAGAAAGCTAAGACAATGAGGAACAACTCTTATGTTGACCAAGAATTCATTTGAAACCTCCTTGAGGGGTAAAACTAGCTTGGAAGTCAAGTCACTTTCACAGACAAAAATTCAGACACCCCAGATGACCTGTAACTTGCAAGGACCATAACTTGAGTTCTATAAATCTCCTTGAGGTCTTCCACCACTCAAATTAAAGGTCTTGAGATCCTCTACAAATTTCATGTTGGCCAAGAAGCCATTTGAAGCTAGCATTTTGACTTATCTTGCTTGGAAATTTGACCTAAACTAGGGGATTTTACAGAGAAACCCTAATTTAGTAACTCCTCTTCTCCTTGATTTCTCTTGAATTCTCCTTGTCATATCTCCATATATTTATTCTCCATGTCAAATTATGAACCCCACATCTCTCCAATAGACTTGAATGCCCTCTTAAGTCAGTCAATTGACCTAGGGTTGACCTAGGGTTGACCCAGATGAAACCCTAGTTGACTGCCTTCAACTATAGCTCTTGTGCCTTTATCAATGACTTGTTTTCTTCTCCAAATGACTTTATAGGTCTCTCAAGATGTCTAGATGCTCTCCATGCTTTCATTTCACAGCTCATAACCCTCTTGTTGATCCTCAGATACCCTCAGCTAGGAGATGGACTCAAGGCTTGATCTGCTGAACTCTTTGCTTTCAAATTCTTTCTTGATGACTTGAATATGATTGAATTGGGATAATAACCTCTTGATAGGCCTCTGGAGATGAGAATAATGATTGGTCCCCTGTTGAATGACTTGCTATGCTTATGCTATGCAAATGGTTAGTCTATGTACATGACCCTACATGCAAATGCTAATGATGATGAAACATAAATCCAAGGAATAAGGTTGAGCAAATTTTAGGGTGCAACACTTAGCAAGCACAAGTTTCCATGAAATTCACGCTTAGACGAGATTCTCTTTGATGACTTCTTTTCTGGCCCTGAGGGTTCGACGAGTTGTCCGATCTGAGGATTGTCGACTCTGGGAATCGATCATTTGTGATTCAGCTAAGTGAGGCCTCTTCGGGATATGATGATGCTAAACCAGAAATGGTGAACGTATCATATTTCTTGAATGCCTGTGACGCTGAGGAACGCATAGGATGTCGTACCTTTATCACTGGATTAGATCCATACCTGTGAGCAGGGCTGAGGTTATGCAGGAAACCTTTACCTTCAGACAACCTAGTTTTTCTTGACAGTATGAATCAGTGATATTGGTACCAGAGGGTTCCTATTATCAGAGTTGTGTTATGTTCTCGCCGAAGCAGAACTTTGGTCCTTCAGTCGACAGCACGACAATCTTGATCCCTTGTTTGCATCTTTGCACTTGCATTTGCATCATCATAACATGTTTGCATTTTGACATACATGTTCGGGTAGTTCCAAGGATCTTAACTTCGAGACTCGCTGTGGAGCGTTAAATCTTTTCCTTGTGGTTTGTCTGTGTAAAACATGAATCGGAGTAGACAGGTTCCTTGGAAATACTCGAACATGACATTCGCATTTCATTTGCATCACAGGTGGTCGAGGCTGGGTTGCGTTACCCTGATCCGGTTTTCTCTTTAGAATTTCAGACATCACGAAGCTAGACATGGAACAGGTTCAAGCAGAGCTGAGAGAGGTCCGAGGCCAGATAGGGAAGTTCATGAAGGACATACAAGCACTACGTCTAGATCAGGAGATGCTCAGAGAAGAGAACCAGCAGTTGAAAACTCAGGTGGGTTTAATCATGGAGGTAATAAGAAAGGTGCTCAGAAAAGAAGGCGACCAGGTGCCTAAAGCTGCAGTAGAGATGCTTTTTCCGCTTTTGTTCATGGAACCTATCCCTAGGCGGGATGTGCCTCAAAGACCTGTGGCACGACCTGAGATCCCAGATTTGCCACGTCAGCAGCTACCTCTTGCTCCTCGAGACAATCTTAAGACTAGGAGGTACGCTTCGAGGATGAAGCAGCTCGACAGAATCTTTGACCAGGTCCCTATGACTTATACCCAGTTGTTGCAAGTCTTGTTTCAGCTTCGGTTGGTCGAACTATGGAACTTATCTCCGCTAACTGGTGAGCCACCACTAGGCTATAATGCAAACGCCCATTATGATTTCCATGTTGGGGCACCCGGACACGACGTTGCAAACTGCAAAGCTTTTAAGCACGTATTTCAGGATTTGATCGATTCAAAGGCCGTTAAGTTCGCGCCGGGCGGCACGAGTATAGCATAGGATCTCATTCCAGGCATTACAGAAAAGGTGGACACTCCTGCTTTCATCCCTAAAACTGCATTGGACCCAGAGGATGCCTTGCAATTTATGACCTCTAAATCCCCTTGTCCGCAGCTATTTCCTGTTCCTGGGCCAAGTCTGAGAATAACAGTGCCTGAACGTAAGGAATGTCTTGATCAGTACCAACAATCTCGTACTCCTCAGCAGCAAGATTACCGTCGCCAGAATCAGAATAGGCCTCACAACAATCTGAAAAGAAGGAATGCTCTTCTCCATCCAGTGCCTGTGCGTAAAGTGAGCTTCTGTCGTATCTGATTCGGAACTCGTTGGTGGAGCCCAAGACGCTGAAGCCGGTGCCAGAGCCATACCCTCCTGGGTTGATCCCAGTGCTCAATGTGGATATCATGGAGGATCCATGGGGCACTCAACTAAGGATTGTGAAGATTTTCAAGCTAAGGTAAAACAGTTGATGGACAGAAGGTGCATATCCTTTCTAGAGGGAAGGTTAGTCGTGCACGTCAATCACTCATCTTTTTCGAGTCTGAAGACTTCAAGGGTCGCATCCCTCAGCAGCAAATAAGTGTGAAAGCCCAGTTCTGAGAAGCTGGAAATTGTCATTTCATCATGTCATTTCTTTGCATTTGTAGTTTCTTTCCTGTCTATATGCAAATTTTGTTTGTAAAACTTGTTGTTTTTCAATTGATATTGATAATGAAATAAATATGCATGTTTTGAATTAATCCATTCGTTTTCACTCTATTGCTTTCATTTATTTCAAACGCTTGTTTAAGTGGAATCCGGGGAGGATGACAAAATCGAAAGACGCGTAAGCTTCCAATTGTATGCTTTTGAATAAAAAACCTGTTGATGATGTACAGACATTGTTTCAAATTCCTAAACACCGGAGATATAAGGAAGATAATCCCTTATCAACCCCTTTGAGCCTAGTAGTAGGAGTTTCTTTCTGAAAATGAAAAACCCTCAATCTTAACCTGGGGTAGGGCAGGTGTCAGCTGATTTGACCAAGCGTTCAAATTGCAAAAGGAGTGTTCCCGTTCGAGGATAAATTTGTATAGGTCGTACCTAAAAAACCACAATGCTTAAACCTTGCCGATGAGGAGTGAAACAGTCACAATAGCTCTTAACAAGTCAGGCAAGTTGGTGTCAAACGATTTGTTCAGAAAAAAAAGAAGAAAAAAGAAAAGAATCAAAAGAAAAGCCCGCTAAGTCGAATCTTGCGAACAAGCGACTTAGGCAAAAAAATTAGGATATCCCGCTGGACTTCAAAATCGAAAAAGAAACTCAAAAGAGTTAGTCCAGACAAAAATCAAGGCGCGAAAAAACGAAAAGCATAAAGGATTACAAAATAAAAATCCTCAAACAAGAAGCAAATCGTGTGATTTCAGGCACCCAAAGACGAAAAAGCGAGTGATTGTCACTCCGAAAATGTGTGGTTTCCCGAACTATCACTTCTGCCACTTAACCTTTGAAAGGTGAACGCTAAGGTCGAATTAGCTTAACGTAGGATCGGAGGACATCACGAAGAATGGGTGGGTTAAAATAAATTTTGAGCCTTTATCCTTTCTTTCTTAAACCGTGAACCTGACCACGTTACAACCTGGAAAAGTCCTAATTGAAACAACTTTAGTTCGAGAGCGTACTTTGGTAAAGATCGTATCAAAACTGACTCCCCAAAAGGATTCTTCTTACAGCGTTGTATTAATATTGACATTTTGATAAATGATTTGTTCATTATATGTCACAAATTTTTTTCCAGTGAACAGGCTTGGATTTCAAAACTGTCATATGTATTGCATTTAATGTATCTTTTATGTAGATCAATTTGTTTTACTTGCGAGTAAGCGCTTGACAGCAGGAAAGTTTCCATAATGGAAAGTTCGGTCAGGATAAAACACAGAATGCCTGAATACTCCGACGAGCAGGGGAAAGCTATATCAAATGACAACATGGGAGTCAACCATTCAGAAGTCGGTTAGTCTGAGGCAGTCATGTCGAGATTTGATAAATCTCTCGTAGCCAGAGGTACTGCTCCAAATCAGCCAATCAGGGGCAAAGTCGTTGTAGGCTGGGGCAGGCCATCCTAGGAGCATAAAATCCATTCTCGACCAGAGGGCAATTAATGCAGAGCACCTCTGTGAGGTTCAAAACGTGAGGCCATTCATATCAAACCGCCAGAGTACAGAGATTTTAGGATGCCTTTCAAGGAATATGTGACGAAGATCCCACAGGCTGGGGCAAAGAAAAAAAAATTGAAAACGAAGGAATCGTTCCTCTCCATATTTGCAGAGTTTATCAAAAGTTATTATAGATTCTGGGGGCAAGCCATCTCGAGTTTGTTTCATGGCAAACTTTTTCTGCTCAAGATAAAATGACGCAGAGATTATTTTGCAATCTCACTACCCTTGGGGCATTTGACAAAAGTGTATCCTCGTCGCATCCTCAGTAGAAGCATATGCAAAGTATTGGGCCCATTTCCCAGCAAGTCAGGATTGGATTTCTTCCCACCAAGTAGAGGTGGGGTCTCCTCAGCAGATTCAGTTGTGTTTCCCCACAGAGTCTGAACATTGGACTATGAGCATTGAGTTATCCCCAAGCGGAGATAGATTCTCCCCAACCAGAGTCCATTCCCCAGCAATTGGAGTTGGTATCTCTATCCCCAATAGAGTGGTATGCAGGATAGAAGGAGTAGTTAAGTGTGTGCCCTTATCCCTGGTATTTGGATAGCTGTTGCTATATTCCCCTAAGAGAGTCGAATCCTGGAAGGCAGTTCAGGCCATTGTTTGGTTTCTCCAGCAGGTGAGAGTAGTTAAATAGTTGTTGCTATATTTCCCCATCAGAGTTCGTATCTCCAGGAAAGTTCTATCTGCGAAGGCCGTGCAATTTATTTTTGTGATTGGCATCTTTTTCTCAGTAGTTTGTGGTTAGTATACCCAGTTGAGCAGATACAAGTTCTCGTAGAGCTTTGTTTCCCAGCGGAAAATTCGTCCGAGGCTCGTTTCCCCAGGTTAAGTCCAATTGAAATTGGCGTGTTTCACCTCCCCAACAGGATGATTCCTTCTCCCCGGCAGGGTGGTTCTCCCTTCGGTATTTATTTTGCTGAGTTGGTTTCGTAGCATTTTTTGCATGCATGCATAGCATCTACCCTAAACGCGTAGCATTTCCACTTTTGTGTGGAGCATTACGCTATTGTCAAACATATGCACGTGAAAGAGGAGCTAGGTGGGTACCGTTCTTGTGTGCAGGTGTTTTTCCAACGGAGTTACTCGGTTAAGTTCGCCGAAGTCCTCAGCGGAGTTACTCGGTTAAGTCCTCCGGAACCCAAAGCAGAGTTATTGAGTTAAATTTCTCTTCATCTCTCCTCAGAGTAGTATGGTTGAAGCTTTTCTTTGCAAGGGTCTGACGACGATGTTAGTGGCTATCCAATTCAGATGATGTGTTTATGGATATCTGACGGGGATGTCAAACATTTACCAAGATTGTGGTTCTCTATTTACTTGGTGGTGATGTCAGGATGTTATTGGATGATGGTTTGCTCGACGGCAAGGCCAGTGGTTCATCAGCTTCGTGTTTATTTGGCGGTGATGTCAGTGGTTTTTATCAACTTAGCAGGGATGACTAGTGGCGAGATCAGGAATGTTATCCCCAGTAGAGGATTGACGGTGATGTCAGATGATTTCTTCCGATTGATTAAGGAGTCTTGGCGGTGAAGTGAGGTGTTTATCAGATATTTTGTCCAACGACGAAGTTAGATGCTCCATCTTGGCGGTGAGGTCAGGTGGGTATCAGATATGTGATTTCCTGACAAGAAGTCAGATGCTCTATCTTGACGGTGAGGTCAGACGTGTTCTTGGTAGTGTGTTTATCCGGCGGTGAGGTTGGAATGCTATCGATGGAGTTTTGACAGTGATGTCAAACATTTACCAGGATTGTGGTTCTCCATTTACTTAGTTGCATACACCAACTGCTAGAACTATCTGTTAACCCTACTCGGGTAAAAACATTTGAACAAACCTGTGTTCCGTTTTATCCCGAACTACGTTCGCTCTGATCTCTCATACCTGTTGAGAGTACGTAGGCACAAGACGCGATGTCTTGGCGAGCAACCTTTCCCCGTTCACCCATAGTTAGTCGAACTATGTTGACTCTAACTTTCCCATTGCACGAGGGAATACGTAGGCCCAGAGAAGTGACACTCGGTCGAGTCCTTTTTTATTTTCTTTTGACCTAGACCTTTAGCGTAGATAGATGAATAACCCTTTTAGATAAACAAACAAGCGTGGATCCCGTTGAGTACAACGGACGTGAGGAGTGCTAATACCTTCCCCTTGTGTAATCGACTCCCGAACCCAGAGATTTGGTTGCGATGACCGATCTTATCCCTTTTCGCTAGGTTTTTCCTGATCGTTTCCTTTCCCTCTTTTTCGGATACATAACGATAGGTGGCGACTCTTCTGTCATTGTCGGCACCCTTTTTTCGCAGTAGCGACACAAGGTCATGGGACAGAAGAGGTGGTGAGAGAAGAGTGCTCAAAAGCAAAGGAAATCAAACCAAAAGAAAATGCAAGCATTACACAAAAGAATGCAAACATACCACATATGGAAACCCAAATTGGAAACTCAAAAAGAAACACAAGTTTGAACAAGCAAAACACAATGTCATGACCTAAAATTGATCAAGCAGCAACCTTAACATGTTAACAACATGAATCAAAAGGAATTGAAGGCTCAAAGGATCGATAAGTGTCATCTCCAAAGCAAACTAGGTCAATGTGTATGTATGAACCTTCCTTTGGGATAACTTGACTTGCAAGTTACCTCAAAATTAGGAAAATGATTCAAAAATAAGCAAATAAAATGCAAGAAGCTCATAAACATGTTGGCAACCAGAGGCTAAGAAATCACAACCGATGTCACTTTACAACATCCCCAAAGAAATTGATTCACAAGGGTGCACCATTGTAAAGGAGGGTTGTCGAGGGTCAAATGATATGCTATCAAAGTCAAACCAAAATTAAATGAAATAGGGGAAAAATGATCCTCAAAAATCACTCAACTCATCATGGATATGAGGATTTATTTTCAGTCATTGGATCAAAAGGAGAATGCAAAAAACATATCAAGAACAAAACAATGTCAAGAAATGACTCAAACAAAACACTTCCAATTGATAATTCCTTTTTTAAATGAAAAATAATTCAAAAAAGTAAAATAAAAATTCCAAAAAATAAAAGACATCTCAAAGTATTCAGAAAATATTTTTGGGGATTTTTATCAATTGGAGAAGCATTTTTAATTTAATTAATTCTAAACAGATACAAAAATATGAAAATAATGAAAAGAAAATTAAAATGGACAAAACGTTGGTGGGAATAGCAAGGAAATCATGTTATGCGCATTGGGCCTTGTACGCAGGGGGTACAAATAGCAGAATGCGGCCCAGGTCCATTCAACTGGAGTTCACTTATCCAAACGCAGCGTTTTACATGAAACGGAAGTCAACAAGGCTAAGATCTAATCGTGGCCACTCAATCCAACTGCAATCAACATGATCCAAAGGACAATAGCATGACACACGCTTGGGAGTTTAAAACTCAGACGGAGGGAGAAAACACAGACGGTGGCCGGAAAAGCTCTGGTCATCTTCTACCTTGAGCACACTACTGTAGTAGTTTCAATATCTCACCAAAACTAACAAAATTATAGTCTAAACTCATCTACAAGTCACTTAGATCTCAAATCCATGGTCAAAAATCAGTAATCATGCATACACAAGCCAAATTGAAGAAAATAAGAAATGAGCTCAAAACAGAAAATGCAACAATCAAACACAACAATGATCCAGCATTTGCCTACATGAGTAGGACTTCAGAATAATTCAAAAATGGAGTGAAATAGGTACATATTAAGAGAGAAATTTGGATCTGAAATTTACCTAACGGAATAGCTCCGTTGGACCTTCTCAGTGGCTCAAGCTTGATGAAAATGGTCCAGACACGTTCCAATTCACTTGAGGAAGAAGAAGGAAGCTTCAATTCTACTTGAAACTGCTCAATTCAGGATTCACGATTTGGAAATTTTGCTTGCTTGTTCAAACTGCTTTCTCCTCAATTCACCACGAAAATGCTCTAATGAAAGCTCAAAAATTATTTACACATTATATATGATGGGTTAGAATCAGTTTGGAGGCCCAATTGCAGCTCAAATGTGAGAATTGGTGAAATGCCCAAAATCAAATTCCCATGCCTATGCACACGTGAAAAGGGGGTTGATTCCATTAGTTTTTCATTCAAAATGATTGCTGGGAACTCCAACTGATCATGTGGATGAGATTTGTGCCTTGGTTTGATCAAATGGTTGAGATTTGATTATGAAACTTCATCATGAAATACCATGAAAATGGCCATGAAAAATAGCACAATTTGCAAATCCAAAATCAGCATTGTTCTTAGAATGATTTGTGGACTCAAAAAATGCATAAGGTTGCCTTGAAATGATTAAAAATCAATTAATTTCATTTTATGGTTTTTAAAGCTTTTTCCATGGAAATTTCTCCACCAATTCTTCAATCCAAGCTTCAACCATGACATGATATGGTTTGGTGATGAAATTGACCCCACCTGGAGCAAGTTTGATATTGGAAATATTTCCATTTGAGGTGTGCAAAGTGGTGAAATGGACCTATAGTGAAAATGACATGTAATCTTACTTTCCCAAAATACCCTTGTCTTGCAAGCTTCATAACTTGAGCTTTACAAATCAGATGAAAGACTTCTAGTACTTTTTGAAAATCTAAGATCATGAGGAACAACTTTCATGTTTGGGTCAAAGTAAGGAGAAACATCCTTCTAGGTCAAAAGTGGCTTGGAAGTTGGTTGACTTTTGTTGACCAAAATCACATTCATCTGAGGACCTGTAACTTGCCAGCATCATAACTTGAGTTCTAGAAACCAGATGAAAGACTTCTAGTACTTAAAAGAAATCTAGAAACATGCTATACAAGTTTCATGTTGGGGTCAAGATGAGATTAGACTTTTATCTTGAGATATGTGGTCTTGAAGTTAGGCACTAAACAAGGGATTTTACACTGAGAACCCTAATTTAGTAACTCCTCACACTCTTGATTCTTCTTGATTTGATCTTGAAATGATATATTAGATATCTCAACACAACATTCCATGATCACAAAGACTAAGAATTGAGTCTTAATCTCCTTCAAATTCACAGTTGACTTAGGGTTGACCAGATGAAAACCCTAGATGCAACACTCTTGACTGTGGCTTCTTCCACATGACACAACAACCTGGACAAGCTCTACAATGGCTCTCAAAGCACTCAATGAGCTTCCTCAACATACCATATCCATGATCATGAATTCACAGTCTTTTGATGATCTTCAATTGGCCTCCAAGTTAGGAGCTAAACGACATACATCCATCAACTCTTTCACAAAGCTTTGACTACATCTTGATGACCTGATGAGCACTCATGCTTGAGTAAAACCCTTGCTTAGGTTCATAACTCTTGGTAACCTCCTCTTGCTATGCACACACTCTCTTTATCCCCTATTAAATGAACAATGTTATGCAATGAGAATGCTAGAAGAAAATGAAATGAAACATAAGCCAAGTTAAGAAAAGGTTGGTCAAATTTTGGGGTGAAACAATATCATATGTTTGTCCGGTAACTCATGTTCAGATGTCTTTATCTTCCAGTGTCTCTTTGAGTCGTCAAGCTGATTCCTCGACACAGATATCGGACTAGAGCTAACTATAGACTCCAGATGTCGGAACAAGAGAAACATAATGCGAAAGTCCGAATGGAGATCGATGAGTTGAAAGCAGGCATGACCAGGCTTACCGAGATGTTTCAAGTACTGATTGACAGAGGAGAGCCACCTCAGAGGACCGTCATTCAGGAAGTTTCAAGTGTTGATCCACCTCCTGTTTCACTGCCGCCCTCTACTTGGCCGGAGTTTGGTTTACCTCCTAATTACTTTCCACCTTTTGCATCTACTGCTACGATTGGTCAGACTGTCAGATCGGTTTTTCAAGCTCCTATCCTTACCGAGGCCAGACCTGTGGTCCACACTATTAATCAGATTGTCCAAGCTCCCTTTGAGAATCCTCCCTATGATTACAATGTTGTCGGTGTTCAAAGGGAAGACCATGAAGATTTTGTTAAGTCTGAGATTACCCGTGAACAGTTTCAGATCATAAACAAGAGACTCCAAGTTGTCGAGGGTACTGATTTCTTCAACGTTGATGCCGACAATATGTGCCTAGTTTCTGGTCTTGTTTTGCCTGCCAAGTTCAAGACTCCTGAATTTGTGAAGTATAAAGGTCACTCATGTCCAAGAGCCCATCTAGTCATGTACTTCCAAAAGATGGCAGCTTACACCAACATCAGAAGTTGCTCATCTATTGCTTCCAAGACAGTTTGAGTGGTGCTTCTCTTAAGTGGTATATGAACTTGGAGCGTAACAGCGTCCACTGCTTCCAGGATATCGCCAACGCTTTTATGAAGCAATACAAATACAATTTGGATATGGCTCCCGACCACCGTCAACTTCAAAGTATGTCTCAAAAGGAAAGAGAGTCGTTCAAGGCATACGCTCAGCGTTGGAGGAAGTTAGCTTCCCAAGTTGAACCCCCTATAGCAGAGAAGGAACTAACAGGAATGTTCATGGATACTTTGTCTCCTTTCTTTTGGGAAATGATGATTGGAAGTGTCTCTTCAAGCTTTACCAATCTGGTGACTATTGGCCAAAGGTTAGAAGAAGGTTTGAAAAATGGGAAGGTATCCAAAGTTGTCGAATCTTCTAATGGTGCAAAGAAATCCCATGGGAATTTCTAGAAGAAGAAAGAGGATCAAACCAATGATGTCATGACTGAACCAAGAAGGCCTCTCCATGGACTTCAACCTGTTGATCATCATGTTATTGCTACTCCACAACCAGCTCAGACTCCTCAATGTCCCGTTGTTAGACAAGACTAGTATCAAAATAGGAATCAATTTGATCCTATTCCTATGACTTACACAGAGCTTTATCCTTACCTGGTTCGAAAAGGGCTGATCACTACAAGGGCTTTACCACCTCCTCATAATCCTCCTCCAGTTGGATTTAGGGTTGTCCAGTGCGCGTTTCATGAGGGTGCCCTAGACCATGACTTGGAGCATTGTTTTGCACTGGAAGCTAGAGTGCATGAGTTGGTCAGAGATGGAATACTTGATTTTGAGGATAATCCTCCAAATGTCCAGAAAAATCCTTTGCTAGTGCATCAAAAGTGAAGCTTCAGACATGACGGCTCATCCTTGTACTGATTTAGTCATTAGGCCTTCTGTTTCTCGTTGTTTGTAATTTCCTTATTTTTATTAGTTGTTTGCTTTCAAACTATGTTCGTACTTTTACATTAATGAAATGAGCATTGCAACTTTCGATTTCAATTCATTTTGTCTATTATTTACATCTTTATGCTTTATCTTTCAAATATTTACTTCTTGTCCAAATTTGTGATATGCAAAGATTGGAGGGAGGGTGACGAAAATGTTATACCCATAACTGCTGTCAGTATGCTTTCAATCAAACTTTGTTGACAATGTAAGGCATTGTTTCAATCCCCCCAAACACTGGAGAAATAAGGATGTTATTCCCTTGTCAACCCCTGCGAGCCCAGAAGTTGGAGTTTCTTTCTTTACAAAAAAACCCACAATTTTTAATCTGGGGCATGGGTAGTTCTCAATTAACTTAGTTGTGTATTCCTGCAATACACCTTTCATATGAAGGTTGCATTCACAATTTTCCTTCGCACACAGCAAGCAAGTGTCAAAGATGTTTTTTAAGCCAAAACACCAATGATGGTTCACCTTGATCATTAAGCTAAGCAGTCGCTTTCTTTCTTCCAAAAAAAAATCAAGAGAAAAAAGCCTGCTAAGTTAAAACCTATGAAGGAGACTTAGGCAAAACTGGGGCATCCCTCTGACTGTAAGCTTTAAAAGAAACAGTTCAGGAAAAAGTTAGGGATAATAAAAAGAGGAGATCTTTAAATCCTTCACCTGAAAATCCTCAATGTCAAAACAACCATATGTTGTAAAGAAACAGTGGTTGCCTTTTCAAAAAGGTTTGTTGACCTCTGAACCATCGTCATTATTATTAGTGCAATTCCTAACCTATGGGAACCTGAATGCATGATATGAGTTAACTGAGCGTAGAACTGAAGATTATCACGTAGATTGGATGGGTACAAATAAATTTTGAGCCTTATCCTTTGTTTCATAAATCGTGAACCAGGCCACGTTACAACCCTCAAAAGACCTAATTGAAGAAAGGTTATTTTGAAAGCATACTAGAACAAGGTTGCGTAAGCTGACTCCAAAAGATCTTTGTGAATCATTTATTTTGGCAGCACACCTTTGTTTTAAACTTTGAGCGTCTTGAACCACTGTGTTCTGACAAACAACTCATTTATTTTTCATCTTTCAAAAGTGATTTTGATTTCAAAAGTTACGTGAACTTTGCATTACCATGTTTGTATGAATATTTTTGTTTGCAAACTGGCTTCCCTCTAAGTAATTTTCAAACAATCGAGAAACATGGTCAAGTGATCCTATCAGAGGCAAGTTCCTTTTACATCCTGTCTAAGAATCAGTTCAAGATTTGTTCAAGACGAAACCATTCTCAGATTTGGTTTATCCATAAGTTTTTTCAAGACTCAAACTGGGGCAAGCCTCCGAGGGCACAATAAAACAGTCATTTTCTACGTAACCAGACAAGCTGAAGCAATTATCAGTTCATCTATAACAGACGGCTTAATCTGGGGAAGTTTACTTGAAGGACCCCCAGGCGGATTTTCATCCTTCCTACAAGGACCATCAACTTTATACAGTTTACCAGTATGGCAAAGATGTGCTCAGCAGTAACATCTTTGGTCCCCAAGCAAGTGGTTGTGATCTCAGTGTTGAGGAATCAGTATTCCAGTCTTGTCATCTCACCAAAAGAGTCGAGCCTTGTCATCGGCATCTGCATTTGCATTTGATCGTATCTCATAGCATAATTCATATACATATTCATAACATGAGCGTTTCATCCTTATTTTCATTTCTCTCGAGGTCGTGTTTTATCCAGGTCTTACCTTGTGGTCAAAGTCCAACTTACTTGGCACCTACCAAATAGATTTGTCGTGTCTATCTGATGTTCTTCTAGATATGACATTCTTCTTATCCGATTGTTTCTTCGAATATTCCCGTTCCTTTTACGTCTAATACTATTCTCATATATTGTGTTTATACCTTTCATTCAAAGCTATTATTGGGTGTCTGGTACCTTTTTATCCAACTCCATTCTTGGATGTCATTTGTGTCTCTTTCTGATGTTTTTCCAGATTGAGTCTTTGTTCTGATGTTTTTCTAGAACTTATCTAATGGTTTCTAGATATTCCTTTTGATTCTGATGGTTTTCCAGAATCTATCCGACGTTTTTCTGGATTTATCTTTCTGATGGTTTTCTAGATCGAGTCTTTGTTCTGATGTTCTTCCAGAACTTATCTGATGGTTTTCTAGATATTTCTTTTGATTCTGATGTTTTTCCAGAATCTATCCGATGGTTTTCCGGATACGTCTCTTTCTGATGGTTTTCCAGATCGAGTCTTTGTTCTGATGTTCTTTCAGAACTTATCTGATGGTTTTCCGAATATTCCTTTTGATTCTGATGGTTTTCCAGAATCTATCCGACGTTTTTCTGGATGTATTCCTCTTTCTGATGGATTTCCAGATCGAGTCTTTATTTTGATGGTCTTCCAAAACTTATCTGATGGTTTTCCAGATATTTCTTTTGATTCTAATGTTTTTCCAAAATCTATCCGATGGTTTTCCGGATACGTCTCTTTCTGATGGTTTTCCAAATCGAGTCTTTGCTCTGATGTTCTTCCAGAACTTATCTGATGGTTTTCCAGATATTTCCTTTGATTTTGATGGTTTTCCAGAATCTATCTGATGGTTTTCCTGATACGTTTCTCTCTCTGATGTTTTTCCAGATTGAGTTTATGTTCTGATGTTCTTCCAGAACTTATCTGATGGTTTTTCAGATATTTTCCTTCGATTTCTGATGGTTTTCCAGAATCTATCTGATGTTTTTTCGGATTTGCTCTCTTTCTGATGGTTTTCCAGATCGAGTCTTTATTCTGATGTTTTTCCAAAACATATCTTATGGTTTTCCAGATATTCCTTTGTGATTCTGATGTTCTTCCAGAATCTTTCCGATGGTTTTCCGAATATGTTTCTCTCTCTGATATTTTTCCAGACTGAGTTTTGGTTCTGATGTTCTTCCAGAACTTATTTGAGGGTTTTCTAGATATTTCCCTTCGATTCTGATGGTTTTCCAAAATTTGTCCGATGTTTTTTCCGTATATATTTCTCCTTCTGATTTTTTTGCAAAACTTATTTGATGGTTTCCCAGATATTTTCTTTCGATTCTGATGGTTTTCCAGAATCTACCCGATGTTTCTCTGGACTTATTTCTCCTTCTGACGTTTTCCAGATTGAGTTTGGTTCTGATGTTCTTCCAGAACTTCTTTGTTGCTTATCTGATTTTCTTCCAGATATGTCTTCAAACTTGTCCCGTACATTTATTGCTTTCTTAAATGTTTCAGATGTACATTCAGAGACTGGTCTTCATCTCATGCTCATGTAGATGTTGTCATTTTGTTTCTGGATGCAGCTCAGAGTTTATTCGATGGTTTTCCGAGTATCTCTGGTATGTTTCAGAGCTCATTTGATGTTCTTCCGGATGTCCCTGAAACTTGTTTCTTTGTCCCAGAGTTTATTCGATGTTTTTCCGAGTATCTCTGGTGTGTTTCAGAGTTCATTCGATGTTCTTCCGGATGTTTCTAATGTTTGTTTCTCCCTGTATATTTTCTGACGATTCCTGAAGATCCCGCTCGATCTCTTTGTTTAAAGGAATGTCCCGGAAACTCCAGCACTTGTCGTTTACCTGATCCTACCGTCGTGTGGATCCTATGTTACCTTGTCATCATAGAATGTCAGTCGATCATACCTAAACCTGTTGAACAATTACTCTCGGATATTCCCCAGTGGAGGTTGTCTCGTCGGTGCCATATCCATTGAGGATCCCATTCTTACCGTTTCATCCTAAAGTGACAATAGGTCGTGTTAGCGCCAGTTGGCCATCGCTTTAGAATTCCCTAGTGTCGTGTTGTTTCCCCAGTGCGCCGGATTCCCCAATGTGTGTTCGTCGCGTAGGTCTCCTGTATCGTCGTGGCGTCTGCATTATTGTATTTATCATTCCGGCATACGCATCATATTAGACTCATAACATTGTTAGCATTATAGCTCGTTTCATTTTGTCCATAGCATTGCATAACACTGCGTCTAAGGGCAAAAATTTTGGTTATCTGTATTTAAATCCCTTTCACCGTGACTTCTCGAGTCTCCGCTGCTCAAATTATCCGGTGAAGTTATTTAAATAGGGGCAATTGTAATACCCTAAAATTTGCCCCACGATTATTAGGTTCATTTCGCACGTCATCTCATTCTGCATGGCATTTTTAACTAACCGCTAACCGGTTTGTTCAGTCTGTTGGTTTTACAGGAAAAATCACACGGTGCGCTCGTCTCCAAATCATGGGATTTATTTGATGATGAGCGGAATTTTACGATAGTTTCAACGTTAAATCAACGCGAAGATTTGATTTGAAGAATTTATTGTGACAGATGTGTGCTTTCCTGTTTTCTGCTAGTCGACGATCGATTTTAAAGGAATAATGGAGCCTCAGATAAATCTCATTGAAAGAATTTAATCAATGATTTGCTTGGATAAATTTAAATCGAAAGAGTTTGGTCATTTGCGTTTAATCGAACAAGTTGGATTTATTCTGATGAGGTTATTCATTTAAGTTACCGGATGAGTTATTCAGAGATTTTATCGGAGATGAGATTTAATCGGATAAATTGGATTGAGAAATTCGAATTAATAGAAAAATAGAATTTTTATTTTATTATTTTATTACAATATCCAAATGATGAAATAGAATTTTTATTTATGCTATTATTTTATTACAATATCCAAAAAGAATAAAATTTACGAATTAAATCACATTTTCCTAAATTTTCTAAAATGGTCCTAAAAATGTCTTTCGCTTCTGATTCTTTGAGTTTCCAATCTTTTCCTTCAAACCTGCAAGCCAACATCATGGATTGTTTTTTTCAATTTTTTGTGTTTCAGGCGACGAAGCGGAAGACAGAGAGGCAGAGAGATAAGAGGATACAAAACGGGTGGAAACCATGCAAGAGGCGGAGCGGAAAAATGGAAAAGCTTAAAGAAAAGGCAACAATGGCGCTGCACCCGCGTGGAGAAGAAGAAGGGTTTTAAAACCCTAGCTTTGTCTCAGCAGCAAACGAGCCCCTTCCCCTCTTTTATTTATGTTTTTCTTTTTATCTTTTTCTTTTATTATTTTATTGTTTTAATAATTATTAATATAGTATTTTAGGTTTAATGAATTAATCAAGTTGTTTTAGTAAACTAAATTAAAAACTACAAATCATCTTAGAACTTAAAAATTAAAATTGAAACTTCATTTTGTTAATAAAAACATTTTTTAATTGAAACTTATTTCTTAAATTTAATTACAAACTTATTTTAATTTTTAATTAGAAGCTTTCTTTAAATTTTAAACCTTTTTTTCAAAAAAATAAAACTTTGTGAATAAATTTACTTTCAATTTTAACATTTAATCTTTCAAACTAAGAACGCTCTGTGTAGACTCTTTAGTTAGTATTGGAACTTTTTTGTAAGATATGGCTAACACCCGATTTCAGTTTGTGAATTAATTTTGCTCGTCGATTATCCCGCCTAAGAGTCCCCTGACTTTCGGTGTTTCTTATTTGTCCGTATTAAAATTTCCTTATGTTTTGTGTTGCATTTGTGGATTGTAATTACGCGAGGCTATCGTCGCTTTTATTCCGTCATTCTTTTCTTTTTTTTCATGGTTGTAACTTATCCGAGGCAATCGTCGCTTTTATCATTCTTGCATTTTTTTTGGGTTATAATTTACGCAAGTGATCATCGCTTTGCACTTTTTTACTGCTTTCATATTTTCCTCTATTTCAATCCTGCCATGTAATAATTTGTCACTTGCATTATTTATCGTTAAGCCTTCTGAAGGATTAGGTCTAGCCGTTTGACCGCCGAGTCAATAACCCTAACCTTTGACCATGTCAAAACCCTAATTGACTAGGTGTCCCACCGTGGACGAAAATACCCTTTACACTAGCATTAGGTTAAGGAGTCGCCGCACTCCGTTTTAGGTTTCCCGCCGAGGAATACCTCTTTGACCTTTTCAAATTTAATTCAACTTTACAACCTATAGAATTCGAGTCACCGTACTCATATTTTTAGGCGTCCCTCCGCGGAAAAATTTACCCTTTACCCTAGCCTTAGGATAAGGAGTCGCCGCACTCCGTTTTAGGTTCCCCGCCGTGGAATACCTAATTTCACCCTTTTCAATTCAATTCAATTTCAACATAGAAATAGAAGTTTCCGCACTCCACGTAAGCGCTTCCTTAAGAACGCTTATTCCCCATTTAAACCTTGACCATAGTCAAGAAGTTTCTAACCTCCCTTTCGAGGGGAACTATGATTACTATGATTCCATTCCCTACCCAGAATACGTAGGCATAAGATGTGAATCTTGCCGAGTAAACTTAGGACTAACCCTTAGGTCTCTCTTTAACCTTTAACCCTTAGCTCAGTATATATCTTCAAGCAAATAATTAAAGTAAATAATTAAAGCAAATAGTAAATTTAACCAAAAGGTTCTTATAGAGTACTACAGAAGTTTAGGATGCTAATACCTTCCCTAAGCTTAACCAACCCCTTACCTAGGTCTCTCCCCGCATTGGTTTACGATGCAAAAATTAGGTTTTTCCTTCCTTTGACCTTTCCTTCGGATAAATTAAAGACCGGTTGTGAATCAAAGATTTGCGATTCAAATTAATTAAAAATTTGATATCCTATTCTAACCGCAACAAACATGTTATAAGCAATAAAGGCATGTGATCATTCATCAATCAAGCAACATGAACATGTTAAGCATTCAAACGGAAATCGGAAGTTACGCGTCGAAGAATCAAGATCAAACATTCAAGAGTGATGAAATATGCCAAAAACAATCCATATAAATGTTTCATATCAATCCATGAAGTTTAGATGTGAAAAGGAGCCCAAGCAAGCAAGAAAAATGCAAAAACACAACATTCTACTCAGTGGTAACCGGTTACTCAATATCAGGTAACCGGTTACCTGTTGTAAAAACCGCTTGGCACATGAAAATTTGTGAAGGCTAACCGGTTACCCTATATCAGGTAACCGATTACCACTGAACCAGATATAGAAAATCAGCTTTTAAAATCAATTTTCAGCATCCAACAACTTCTGGTCCTTCTCAACTTCTACTTCACGGACAGACATTCTTCTCAAAGAGGTAGACGATGCACCACTATATCGGTATCCAACCCGGACATATCCTGATAAGACTAAGTAAAGACATCTTTATGCTCATAGAGCATTTCAACCAGTCTTCTCTTGACATCACCTTTCAATGCAACCTCTATTCTAACTTCCTTTTTCTCCTCTTCGGTACCCAGATTGATGACTTCTATATCCTCCTAATGAGGCACAATAACCCTTTCCTCTTGCTTCAGAAGCCTGGCTAGTTCCTCAGGTAGATCACAATCTTCACCGGCCTCTTCTTCAGCTTGATAAATGGGATTATCGAAATCATACCGAGCCATAGCCGAATTAGGATCCATGGTATTTGAGATGTAAAACCCGCATGATTGATGTTTTATGTTGATTATGATGTGCAAATAAACACAAAAACACATTGCCATTTTTATTTTTATTTTTTTTTAAATGTAAGATCAAAATATTTGAATTCAAAAAGGGATGTCTTTTATTCATGATAACTTTAAAATGTCAAAACAGGGCCCTACAAAATAAGTCACTATATGCCTTGGACATAACGTAGGAGTAGTCATAATAAAAAATGAAAGCAGAAATTACTCTTCTGATGTGACGTGGATGATTTCCTCCACAGTCTAGTTATAAAGCTTTTGCCCAGGGATACACGGACGAATCCAAGCATCCATATCATAGTCACTATCTCCTTCATCCTCGTCAACATCATTTACCCTGTCGAATATAACCACACCACTAGTAAACCAAACATGTCCTTTTTACTTTGAAGGGTCTTTTGAAGAAGAAAAGGGACTATATCCCAAACCGAACTTGTCATGCTTAGCAGTAACATCAAGTACTTGGCCCCATTTCTGGGAAGACCCATATTCCACTATAGCACGGGCTTTCTTAAATGACGACATCGAGACCTCTAGATCTTTAGCTTCTACAGGAGGCTTTTCCTGAATTTGCATAGTTTCGAAAGCTTGGAAAAACGTCTCGTGGATTTCACCATCCACTTCCACATACTTAAAGGATGATAACTGACTCACCATGATGTCTTCCTCTCCACAGACAGTAACCACTTCCCCTCCATTATATATTTCGATTTCTGATGTAACGTTTAAGTAACTGCCCCAGCAGAATGTATCCAAGGTCGGCCCAGCAGACAACTGTAAGCTGGCTGGATATCCATGATATAAAACGTTGCATCAAAAGTTTCTGGCCCCACCTGTACAGGCATAGTGATCTCACCAAACACTGACCTCTTAGAGTTGTCAAAAGCTCTCACAACTAAGTCACTTGGTGTGCATATCAGTCCTTGAGTATCTAGTTTCACCAAAGCTTTCTTTGGCATTACATTAAGGAATGACCCTGTGTCTACCAGGACATGAGACAAAAGAGACCCTCTGCACTCCATGGATATATGTAGGACGTGAATATAGTTCCTCCGGGAGGGAGTCAAATCCAATCTGTAAAACCTAGACCGTTACCAGCATTCACATGAGCTACCACTCCTTCTAGCTGGTTTACCGAAATCTCTTGCGGCACAAATGCCAAATTCATAATTTTTAATAGCTTTTTTCGGTGTGCCTCATAGCACAATAGCAGCGATATAATCTTGTAATCTCTTTTATGAATAAGCCTCATTAACTCTTCAGTATCCTTCACAAAAGAATCTTTATCAACTTATTACTGAACATCTTCTTCTATAACAACCTTTCCTTTCCCATTATCACCTTTATCAACACTAGTTCCAGGCGGAGAGAAAATCCTGCCACTCCTAGTAATTCCTCCTGTTCTGACGATGTTCTTAATTGAAATACCTCCATATGATGACCTTGTCAACTCCTGTTTTTGCCTATTGAAAAACACCTCTACCCCATGATTCCAGGGAATGGCCTTGGTGCTTCCATAATGAAAATTATGGCCATCCCATGATGGATGTTCTAACAGAAGTTATAACATCCACTGTAACATTCACTACAGGCCTACTATTATGCAGTAATTATAAAGCAGTAAATAACACAGTTGGTTGTTGACCCAGTTCAGTGCAACACACTTACATCTGGGGGCTACCAAGCCAGGGAGAAATTTCACTATCAGTAGAATTAATTCAGAGTCAAACCTCCAGTTTGCACTCCTCACTTAAGACCTATCCAATGACAATTTAACCTAGAGACACTCTAGACCTGAGTATACCCATTCACTCCCTACAATCACACAACAGTGATATCCAAACACACTTACTGATTAAGCAGTAGTATGAAGAGACACTTCATCTACACACACCTTGATCTTGCTTCAAAGCTTTGATCAAGTGACACTCACTCTTGCTTAACAGCTTCGAGTGGTACACAACCTAGAAACTACCTAACCAATGCAATCAACAGTTGCTTGGATTACAAGTGTTCCTAAGACACAATCGTGAAGAACAACCTCTTCACTTCTAAACCACTATGGTGATTTCTCTGTTTCTCTATCTTCAACAGATGCCTTCTAGGATTGTTTCTCCTGTTATTTATAGCAGCAGATCAGTCCTTGGGCCTGGGCGCATAAATTAGGTTTTATCCATAATAAAACCTCTCTTCAGTATTCTGCATGTTTGCCACTTTAATCAGGTACATATTAGTTCCCCTAGGGCTTCTAAAATGTCTCCTGCATTCCAGCTTGAGCTTCTGATTTGTTTCCTGAGTTCTAGCTACCAGAATAACAAACCTATGCTTGATGTCATACGATCTATGTCATAACATTGAGTATGACATACAGCTTGACTTATAGTTAGCTTAGTTGACTTACCCTGCACAGTCCCTATTATGAATGTATCAACATCATACATGACATTCATACTTACACTCATATTTTTCCATAAAATGCAGCCAATCAAGAGCACTTACAAACTCCCCCTTTTGCAAATTTTTGGCTAAAACACTCTGTACTTACACCAGGGATTTACACACAGCAGAAGACTTAACATAGGTCCTGTCATGCAGGAAAATCACTAGCTGCTCAAGCTCTCAGGATTCTCACAGTTCGCTTTCAGCCCTGTTAACACTCACTTTGTTAGCCACCTGTTAGTTATCACTACAAGTGTCATTCTTTACTGAGTGAGTAACACACAGAGTTACTCCCCCTCAACTGATGCACATCAGTTGAACACTTTGCGTACAAACAGCCTGCAGTCACACATATGAATCCAGCCTACTCTGGATGTTATGACCTTCAGGATAATATTCTGAAGTCACACAGTTGTACTACTCCCTCTGAAGGGATGCACTATGTTATTATTCTGCTCCTGCACATAGTTCCTAGTTCTAGCATACATGGCATACATCTCATATCAGTAACAACCCAAATAGCTGTTATCATACACACACATCTCATTAGCAGCACCTGCAGTACCCCTGTACATCCTAATATCATAAGCACCATGGTGCATATGCTCAAGCACAACTCATGGTTGTCTTGTTCTTCCACCTGCTGTTACTACCACTACCACATAACCTGTGGTACATGTCTTTTTCTTCCACCTACTGTTACTGTTCATGATTTTATCTAACACTCTCTCCCCCTTTTTAGCCATAAATTAAGATCCAATTAAATACTTAGTATAGGTCAAAAGCTGTAGAAACAGATAATTGTTAAGGGTTATATTACAAAAGGATAACTCAAGCAGAGCAAGGACAATTCAGAGGTTTACACAGGATTCACATGATTCTAAATTATCAACCAGCAGTACTCCTTTGTGCGCCCCCTCAGCCATCAGTGGAGTGTGTTACAAGTCATCAATCCTCTTTTGCAGCTGGGTTGGACTCATCCCCACCAGTTTCTCCAGTGTTGTCTGTAGTAGAGTCACTTCCTTCCCCTGAGCAGTCATTAGTATCTTCTGAACCAGCTTCTTGAGTGTCATCTTCCCTAGTATCACCATCTTCCTTGGTAGCATCTTCTGAGTTGTATGTATCCTCATCTTGTTCAAGAGATTGTAGCAGCTTTTCAAGTGTTTTCTTCCTTGCCTCCAGTTCGTTGCATGTTTCTCTAATGGTTTCCATGACTTCAGCCTTTTTGGTTTTGGGACCTTTATTGGATGTCTCAGCTGAAGTTAAATCCATGTCAGGAACATGCCTTCCTTTAAACAACTTGGAATTGAATGTTAAAGGAGTTTCTCTCCTGCACACTATATCACCCTTTTTGATGATGTTGGGATGCTGCTCACAGATGATTCCACATATAAGTGATGGAAAGGCAATAGGTCCCTTGACACTGTAGCTCCCAACATGCTTTATTGTTTGATTAAGAATGTAGGTCCCATAGTTGAGGTCAGCTTTTGTCCCTACAGCATACAAAAATCTTCCCAGAATAGTAGCAACAATCGTTTTATGATTGGTAGGTACCCAATTGGCTGCACCAATTTTGTGAAGCATAGCATATTTCATACTGAGTTTGCTAGCCACTAGCTTCCCTTTGGAAGGCCAGTTCTTGACCTGTTTGGCAGTTATCTCTTGGCACACTTGATGGTTAGATACAGTAAGTTCAGACTTTCCTGCATGTGGTCTTCCCAAATACTTATTGATGATAGAGTCTGAGAAATTTATACACTCTCCCCTTACATATACTTTACCAAACTCGTTAGACTTCCTATTAGCACATGCTTCTGACTGGTTCGCTATGAATTCTTTCACAAGAATCTCATAACATGGTGGAAAGTGGGTGACAATCTTCATCAAACCAGCCTTATGAATAAGGTCAAGAATCATTTTGCAATCAAGAGCAGTTTGAGCTAACTCTCTTTCCAAGGCCAGCCTCTTTTGATACACATATTTCCATCTATTAACACATGATGGATAGTGGAAGGATATATTATCAATAGGCACCTCAGGAACATTTTCAGCCTGCTTGCTGGAAGCAGGTTTCCTCTTTGATTCGGTGTTAGTGACATCCATAATAACATCAGAATTTGTTTCTTGTTCTGGTCTTGATTCAATCTTTCTCTTCTTAATGGTTACCTTGCTCCACCCTTTGGAGGGTCCAACCTGAGTCCTCTTAGTTCCAACCTTCTTGGTGGTATCTTCTTTCTCAGTAGTCTTCTCAACATCCCTTTTCTTGGGTGAGCTTTGGTCAGCCACCTTTTTCCCTTTTCTTTTCATCAATCTTTTGGCTATGCCTGGATTGATCGTTGCTATGAGATCATTGTTAGAGTACTCTTCTAGGTTTACTACCTCAGCATCTTTGGCTTCATGCAAATCATCATTCCCTTTATCAGACCTTTCATCCTTATTCTTCCCTTCTAGAGAGTTGTTTCCCAATGCTTTGACATTGTGTGGGACATCAACTTGATCACCTTGATTAGGCTTAGTCCCCTTAATGGTAGATGATATGGGAATGTTGAGAGCACTAGCAACCATCGCAGTAATTTCAAGGTGCGTTCGTCTAGCTTCCTCTGTATTTAGGTCATCAAATGTAGTCGTAGGAGGAGCTTGACCTGAGCCAAAGGTTTTTGGTTGTCTTGCATGCATCCTTTTAGGTTTCTTTGCCAGCAATCCTTCAGGAGTCATCATACGAAGTGGAGCAATCTCTAGAGCCTCATTAGGGTTTGCTTCAGCGTTGCTGGTGTTCATCCTGGAGGTTGGTTGTGCCATAGTTGTTGACATTGATTGAGATGAGGGAACTTTTTTTTGCTTGTTTGAGATGGTATGGAAGCTGGAGCGTTTGTAAGGAGACCAAGAGTAGAGAGAGTGTGTTATATACGTGGGAGTGAGGTATGATTGCCCACTAGGAGGGAACGTACCGTTTTGACTTATCATTAAATGATTTAGTATCAAAATGTAATTCCCCATTTCCTTTAATTACTATAACTCATCAGCACTAGAGGAACTTAATTTTTTAAATTGAGGTTCCTTGATGCTTCTTGAATCCTTGTCAGCAATATTTAAGACATAGCCACCAGGATTTGCACACGCTTTTTGCCCTTTCCACACGTTACCCCTAAGCCTGGGTCCCTTGAACTCAGCAGAGCTTGTTAGAATGGTGCCCTTAATGTCACAGAACAAAGTCATGACATTAGGAATGACATTGCTTCTTTTCTGCAAGGGTGTCCTCCATGGACTCCATCAGGTTCCAAAATAGTCTATCTAGTTTTACCTGATGACCAATCTTTGCATATCCCGTCTTGTCTAGCCTTCCCACCTGACTTTTCTTACAACCTTTCTTTTTGAAGCATACTTTGAGTATCTTTTTGTTGATGCCTTGGACCTGGTTCTTTTCTCCAGCCCTAGGTGGTCCTTCTTTTCCTCATTAATCAATCCATTTATGTTACTTCTGGGCTCCCATAGGTAACAGTTATTTTTGGATCTAGATCCCCTCATTTCTTCCTTACCCTCTTCATTGATCACCACAGACTTGTCTTTGGAAAAGTGGACTTTTAAACCTTGATCACATAGCTAACTTATGCTTATTAGGTTAACAGTTAGTCCTTTAACTAACAGGACATCCTTCAATTCTGGAGCTTTATGGCTGTCAAGTTGGCCAGCACCTGTGATTTCTCCTCTAGCTCCATCACCAAAGGTTACATGACTAGATGGATGAGGTTTGAGTTTGATCAACAGATCCTCATATCCAGTCATATGCCTGGAGCAACAACTGTCAAAGTACCAATCTTCATTGGTAGGCATCCTTGGAGAAGTGTGGACTGCTAGAGCAACAGTCTTGGCAATCCATTGATTTTGCTTGTTATGCACTTCTTTCTTAGCCTGATGCTGCCACTTGCTAGACTTGGCATGATGCTGTCTTTTTCCAGGTGTGGCATGATGCTGCATTTTCCATGCTTTCTTTGTTTGGTCTTGCTTTGGCCAGGAAAACCATGCAACCAGAAGCACACAGCTTGGATATACCCATGTCTTCCACAGTGGTAGCATCTATGCCTTTGGAATTGTCTCTTGACTTGATTCCAATTTCTGTGTGGAGGATGTTGTAACTTTGACTGTGACATCCTTTGTAACTTTTGAATCTCAGGCTGCAACCTCTTGAGTTTCAAGACAGGATTTTGATTTTCAACAAATCCTAGACCAGACCTATTTCCTGCAGTTTGACTACTCTGAAGAATCTCCTCTAGGGTGTCAGTTCCAGAGTTGAGCATTCTTATGGATTTTGTCATTTGCTCCTTTTCTCCTTTCAACTCCTTTACCTCTCCTTGGAGTGAGTTTATAGTAACTAGATGCTCTCTCTTTTCAGCTTCTAGCTCTTTGATGAGCTTCTTATGATGCTCTCCTTGCTGGTACAACTCTGTGCTTCTGATGGACAACTTCTTATATGATTCAGCTAGTTCATCATAAGTTAGCTCCTCTTTCACTTGTGTCACCATCAGATACACACACACTGTTTAGAATAGTAACATGTTTGGATGACTCTCCTTCTGATCCACTGTCAGAATCTTCATCAGACCAAGTGACTGTTAGACCTTTTCCCTTCTTTTTGAGGTATGTGGTACATTCCTTTCTAACATGTCCATATCCCTCACACTCATGGCATTGTACTCCTCTGCTTTGGTTGGCTTTATCTTCAGTTTTTTCTTTGTCAGCAGGCAGGATTTTGAAATAAGGTTTAGACTTAGCATCTATCCTTTTGGCCAGTTTGTTGAACTGTCTTCCAAGCATGGCTATTGCCTCTGATAGATCTTCCTCTTTTTCATGATCTGAAGCCTCTGCAGAGTTTGAGACAAGAGTTATACTTTTGCTCTTTTTCTCCACAGCCTGATCACACATCCCCATCTCAAAGGTTTGAAGGGATCCAATGAGTTCATCCACTTTCATGTGGCATATGTCTTGAGCTTCTTCAATGGTTGTTACCTTCATGGAAAACCTTTTAGGTAGTGACCTCAGAATCTTTCTTACAAGTTTCTCTTCAGACATCTTTTCTCCCAGAGCTCCTGAGTTGTTTGCAAGTTCAAGAACATTCATGTAAAACTCATGAATTGTCTCATCTTCCTTCATTCTTAGAATTTCAAATTTTGTGGTCAGCATTTGAAGTCTTGACATTTTGACCTTGGAGGTTCCTTTATGAGTAGTTCTGAGAGTGTCCCAAACATCCTTTGCTAGTTCACAGTGGTGGACCAGTCTAAAGATGTTTATGTCTATACCATTGAAGAGTGCATTCAATGCTTTAGAGTTTCCAATAGCCAATGCCTCTTGCTCTTTGGTCTATTCCACTTCAGGAATTTGCACAGATACTCCATCCTTGTCGGTCTTCACAGGATGTTCCCAGCCAGAGTTTATAGCTCCCCAAGCCTTACTGTCTAAGGACCTTAGGAAAGCAAGCATCCTAGGCTTCCAATATTCATAATTAGAACCATCCAGAATTGGAGGTTTATTGGTGAATCCAATATCTTTATCCATAATACCAGAATTTGATTTCCCTAGATCTCACCCAGTAATAAACAGGCAGGGTGCCTGCTCTGATGCCAATTGAAAATTCTGGCCAGCCCACGAGATGTTCTAACAGAAGTTATAACATCCACTGTGACATTCACTACAGACCTACTATTATGCAGTAATTATAAAGCCGTAAATAACACAGTTGGTTGTTGACCCAGTTCAGTGCAACACACTTACATCTGGGGGCTACCAAGCCAGGGAGAAATTTCACTATCAGTAGAATTAATTCAGAGTCAAACCTCCAGTTTGCACTCCTCACTTAAGACCTACCCAATGACAATTTAACCTAGAGACACTCTAGACTTGATTGCTTTTGAGTCGAGTAAATCTTGAACCTTATGCTTAAACACTTTGCAAATGTCAATATTGTGGCCTGGAGCTCCGAAGTGGAACTCACACCAAGCATTTGCATCATAACCTGGAGGAGGCGCATTAGTGAGTGGTGCCAAGGTTCTCTTCTAGATAAGTTGTAACTGTAATAAATGCTTAAAAAGCTGAGAATAGGGCATATGAGGTGTCTCAAGTTTCCTGTTGGTCATCCTTCCCTTGTTCTGGTACCGGCAAGGCACATTAGCTTGTTACTGCGGTACAGCTGGAATGGCTACACTAGCAACCTATTGTTGGTGTTGAGGTTGTGCCCGGCCTTTACCTCTATAAGATGTTATTGCATTCGTATCTGCCTCTCTCTTCTTTGGGTTTCCATTGTATGGATTTTTCAAACCTCCTGCTAAAGATCCTGATCCGCTTGGTATCTTTCCTGTCTTAATAATGTTTTCTATCCTCTCTCCTACCATCACCAAATCTGAAAAACTCTCAGACATACATCCAATTAATTTTTCGCAATATGTTCCTGGAAAGGCCACCTTGAACATATCAATCAGCTCACGCACCACCATTGGAGGCTGCACTCTAGCTGCTAACTCTCACCACCTCTAGGCGTACTCTTTGAACCCCTCGTTGTTTCTCTGTGACAGATTTTGCAATTGTACTCTATTAGGCGCCAAGTCATTGGTATACTGATAATGACGCACAAACGCTTCCCTCAATTCTCTCCAACTTTTTATATGTGTCCTTTCCAAACCCCTATACCACTCAAGAGAAGGACCTGACAGACTGTCCTGAAAGAAATGCATCAATAACTTCTCATCATCTGAATAGGAAGACATCTTCCTGAAATAATCCCTGAGGTGTACTCTAGGACAAGTCATCCCTTTGTACTTATCAAAATCTGGTACTTTAAACTTTGGAGGAATCCTGACCCCTGGCACCAGTCCCAGATCTGACATATCGAGTCCCAAAGAGGTTTGGTTCTCAAAGGCTTTCATATTTTCTTCAATCAATTTAAATCTCCTATATCTTCTGTGGGGTGCCCCACATCCATGTCTCTCATTGAGAACATATCATCTTGGTTGTCTTCTTCCCATTAGGAACCAGCAGCTCCCTGAACAACACATACGTAGTCCCAACGCCTCCTACATGAACTCCACTTTAATTACCTCTGCTCGGAGGATTAACAATTGTCGGAACACTGTTACCATGAGGAATATTGCCATCAACTAGAGGAGGAATAGCAGCAGTCCCCCCATGCAGAATACCATTACCATCAACCCGTGTTATTAGCGACTGAACCAAAGTTCTCAGTTATTCTTGCCCATTGGCTACACTTTGCATCATCTCCATAAATTGTACCATTTTGTCTCTGACCTCTTGTGACTCGTGCTGCACTTGATCCATAATTCTTCATTGATTTCCTCTCGTAGAATATTTGTGAAAGACGGAATCTGCAATCCTGTTAACTATTGAAGAAAACTAGGCAGAGATATAAGATTGACAGCTCCAGGAGCACCTGCTATGCAAATGAAAATGATAATACAAAATGCAAACATGTGTATATGTTCCAAGGAGATCTCCCCCTCGATTCTAGTTTCACAAATAACAGAACAATAGAGATAAAGGGAAGAATCAGAAAACCATCTCATAAATAAAATGAGAACAAAAGTCAATGTATACAAGTCACCAATAGGAAATACAACTGCATACAAGCATATGACCCCATCCAACAGATCTGGTGATGGTCAAAATACAAGACAAGAAAAAGAGACAAGACACATCAAACAACTTTCTACCATTGTAGGCCCTGTACCAAGTCAGAGCTTCCGCTAGCAGCTCCTTTGTATCTGGATGCTCGGGTCTTGCAACCAGCTCCTGGATGAGGAGATTTCTTCTGCAAATGACATCCTTCAAGCCCTGAACATAGTCCTCCCAAGCATCCTCTCCAAAGGCATCCTCAAGTCTCGGTCTCTTCAATTTAGCCCTCACTTTGAGCTCCTTAAATGCTGACAAGGTTTCTTGTAACTTCTGTTCACTTGCATACCTAAAGAATGATTTTGCTGAGACTTCTTTTCCTTTGAATTTGAGTTGTATTTTCAAATTGTCAATCTGCCTGCGAAGTTCATCCTCTCTTCCTTTGTTGGCAGTCAATGTAGCATTCCATTGGTCATTGAACTTAGATATTTCCAAATAGGCTCTATCTAATTCTTTCTTCTTATGCTTTAGGACGCTATCAATACTTTTAAGGTCTTGGCCAACTCGTTCTTGTACCCGAACTTCTTTAGCCAACTCCTTCTCCACCTTAGCCAAGGTTTTTGTCTTTACTCGAGCTAGGTGAACAGCTTCATTCTTATCGCTTTTCAATTGACTGATCTCTCTTTTCAGCTCTTCATTTTCCTTGCGCAACTCTTCTTTTTCTATCTGAAGCTTATCATATCTCAAAATATCAACTGTCATAGGCTCTTCAACCATCAAGGGATACAAGGGTTCTTCAACAGGAAACGACAACAGTATCTTCTCCACCCTCCTCTAAATCCACTCTAAGTAAGGGTCATAAGCTCTGCAATCACACTTTCCTAAAGAAATCTTCCCTTCTTATGAATCTTCACCCATGCTTCAATAACCTTGATTAGAACATCTGGATTAGCTACACAGATAAAGTACAGAGATTCCTGTACTTTTTCATCCTTCAGAGGTCCTCTCAAAGCATAACCAAACTATCTAAGAGCGAGAGAAGGGTTATAATAAACTCCCGATTTTATCCCCATTAGAGGTACGTTGGGAAAACTACCACAATTGAAAACAATCTCCACACTAAGCAGATCCTGGTTGAACTAAGTAATGTCCTTAGCAGTCAAACCCATAAGCCTCTGAGACCACTCATGTGTATTCCTCATGTCAAAGAAAGCTCATGTACGAGGAAGATGATCTATAAACCACTTATGGAAGAGTGCGGTACAATAAGAAACAATCTTCCATCTTCTCTTTTCATTCTTATAATGTATTGAGTGATACAGATCTCCTAGGAGAGTGGGTACAAGATTTCTGGATGCAAAAATACTGAAAGCGTCCATATCCACCAAGTCAGGTAATTTTGGGAACATCACAATACCATATATGTACAGATCCAAGATAGCACTAAAGACCACCCAACATCCCTCTTTGGCGTACTTCTAGGCTTTAACTGCCAAGAAAGACAAAGTAAAGCCAGAGACCTCATTCCTCGTAACCACACTGCCTACCAACTCAGATGTGCTCAAATAAAGAGCGGTTGCAAGCTTCTCAAGATCAGGCTCTTCTTCTGAATGAAAGAACGGTACTTTATCCTGGACTGGGATCCCTAGGATAAAAGTGAACTCCTCCAATGTAGGATCTAGAACATAATTCGGAGAGGTAAAACAACGCAACAGAGGATTATAGAACTGTAGCAATGTAAGGATAACTCCTTGCTCATAACTTGTGACTTTACAGACAAGGCTCAGAATTCTCCCATAGTCTCTTATAAACACCTCAAGAGTACCCGGATCAGCCATAGCAATGAGACCAAATAAAGGTCCAAGACCTGGTTGGGGAAACTTGTACAGAATAATCTTCTTCCTCTCTACTTCCATCTTCAAAGAAAACCAGGACTAAAATCTAAAGAGATATGAGAGAGATGAAACACATGCACATGCAATGCAAATATGAGAATGAGTATGCAAATGTAGACAAGGATCAAGGCATCAAAAGCTACTGTGCTGCTGACTGAAATAGATCAGAGTTCTGCTCCAATAAGAAAACCGAAAATTCAGAATACCAAAGTGATAGAATACCACAACATCCAAGATTATAACTCCGCACTAACGAGAAAACCAGAAAATCGGGTTGGTTGGAGGTCAAAGTTTCTTGCAAAACCCCTCTCTCTCACAAGTAGGTTCTAGTCTTGAAAGGTACAGAATCCTATGCAGGTTGTCAATATCCCGGACTCTCAGATCGAGTAACGATGATACGTTCGCCATTTCTGGTTTGGCATCATGGTCAATCAAGGAGGTCTCAACTGAATTCCCAATGAACGGTCTCCATAGTTGTTAGTGAAGGTGAGAAAAACACTTAGAGGGGGGGTTGAATAAGGGTTTTTAAAACAATTTGGAAGATAGAAAAATAACACTGTATTTTTATCCTGGTTCGTTTGAACTCAAACTAATCCAGTCCACCCTACCAAGGTGATTTGCCTTTCTCAACAAGGACTTAATCCACTATATCAAACTTGATTATAGTGTAAACCACTAAGACAATTGTCTTAGTCTTCTCAAGAAATTCTGACCACAACTTGGTCTTCTTAAGGAAATCTTTTACAAAGATAAACTAACAATTTTATGTTTAAGAAATGCTTCTAAAAAGCTATATCACAACAGTGATTTTTACACATGTTAAAGAACGAATATGAAAACTATTCTAGTTTGAAGATTATTTGTGAGAGCTGGTTGAATAATATGTCAAATGTTCCGTCAAATTCGTTTGTAGTTCGTTAACCATTGAAGTGATACTTGGACTTTCTTTTATAGTACTTTGAAATCCTTTCTCAAAGACTGTGAAATCTGTGCGTTCTGATCTTCTTTGTCTTCTAATGACTTTTCCTTTATCAGAAGAGGAATGTTCTGACACATCCTTTTTGTCTGAATTCTTGTGTCAAGCACGAATGGGGAAAGAGTCGTTTAGGATATGACAAGGAATATACTAACGTATCTTTATTTGAGCAACATCTTTTTCAACAACTTTGGAACGCCTTGCATCATAACTTCTGATGATGTCCTTAGTTGTTCAGGTTAGAGGTAACTCAATCAGAGTTTGCAGCAAAGTGCTTTAAGCGTGAAATCCTTATCAGAGCATACTTGCATATCAGAACTTCTATACTTGCAGTGTTGAGTACTTTCAGAATCTTCTGAAGCTTTACGTATGTCCTTTGCTCAAGTTTTTCATAGCTTTGCTCAGAGTCATTGTAGAAGATCAGAGTCTTCTGATATGTTGCTTCTGACGCTCAGAGCTTTTTCGTTCTTTGGTGTTCAGAGGTGTTTTTGCTTCCAGAATAATATTAATTTTGATATCTAAAACAAATAAACACTTGAACAGAATTAGTGTATATAAATTCTCTATACAAAATTTCATTAATGTTATCATCAAAACAATGAGATATATTGAAAAACAATTTGTGTTCTAATAATCTCCCCCTTTTTGATGATGATAAAAACTATGGGAAATTTTTTTAACATAGAAAAGAAATATTGCTCCCCCTGAGAATATTAATCTCCCCCTGAAATGAATACTTCTGAAAAGATAAAATACTTCCCTTTCAGCTTCTGTATTCTTTTCAGCTTCAGAGGAAACTTGCAGATTCTCAGACTTTTAGTTCAGAGTTAATTCTTAGAATTTATCAGAAGAGAATTGTTTGCTCTGAAATACTCAAGAAATATGATTAGTTGAAAGTTATCATGTATGAGTTGGCTTTGGTAACTGTTTATGTGTATTATTAAAATTACCATTTTCTCCCCCTTTTTGTCATATCAAAAATAAAATCATTTAAGAAAAAATTTAAGATAGAAGAGAGATATCAGAAGAAAAACAATAAAGCAACAGATAAATTCAACCATAAGAATATAACAATCATTCATTCAGAAAAATACAATATCCATTCATTGATAAACAAAATCCAAGACAAACATAACAGATAAATAAAACTAGTGCACAAACAAAACACAGAAAAACTAAGTAGGACGAAAAGCCAGCATCCTCAAAAGATTTGTTATCTCAGATGTGGATTCTTCCTATCTTGCCATCCATGTCTTAATCTCATCAGTTGTCTTCTCTTGTTTCACCATCCAAGACTTCATCTCTGTGTTGCTAGCCTTGAGTTTAGCAATCTGAGCATGCAGATCTTCTTCTTCTTTCTTCACTTCAGAGGATTTTGGAGCAGATGCAGAAGCAGAAGCATCATGAACAGGAAGCAGAAGCATTCTAAATCACCATGTCAGCAGGTTGAGCAGAGTATGGATTCTCAGAAGCAGGAGCAGAAACTTCTGGAGCTACTACTTCATAGCTAACCACTACAACAGTCTCAGAAGCAACCAATGCTTCAGAAGGAATACACACATCCTTTGCAGGTGTGTTTTCCAGAAGCAAGACTGGGTTTCTGCTGACTCTCAGAAGAGTTTGTCTCAAAGCCTCAGCAAACCTGACTTTGGCATCGTCAGTGCAGATTTCTTGAAGATTAGAAGCTACAAAATCAAATCTTGATCTGAATCTTTGCCAGATAGCCTCAGAATCATCAGGATTCAAGCTTGACATGCACTCCTTCTTGACAGTAGACAGCCACATGTTTAATTCTTTTTTAAACCCAGCAAACAAAGTACTAACATCCAACCTAGGTTTAGGTTTTAGATAGTTTTCTAGTGAGGGTGTTTTGGTGGTTTCAGATGTGGAGGGTATGGAAAAAGAAGGAATAATAATAACAGGTGGGTATGCAGAAGGATTATGGACAGATGAAGGTTTTGCAAATTGAGGTTCAGATGGTAAAGTTGCATGATCAGAGTCAAAAGGGATGGAAACAAGGGGTTCGATAATAGATGCAATGAAACCTGAGCTATCAGAATCTGTGGAATCAAATGAATCTGAAGAATCAGAAGATTCAGAAGATCCAGAGGGAATTGGATAGACAGTCATTAAAGGTTGAAGATCAAGAACCATTGGTTCAGGATCAGAGGGGATGGTTTTTGTTTGTTGTTGTTCAGAAGTTTGTGTTTCAGGTGGGGGAATTTCAGAAGTTTGGTTTTCTGATGGGTGTGGTATAGAAGTTTGTTGTGGTGCAGAAGTTGGGGTCTTATCAGGAGTAGATTTTTGGTGAATGTTAATAGAAGGTGTGGATGGAACAGAAGATTGTGGTTGAGGTTTAGAAGTTTGTTTTGGTTTAGGAGTAGAAGGAAGTGGTTGAGATTGTTCTGGTTCAGAAGGAATGGGTTCAGAGTTATGAGGAGGAGAAGGTGAGGGAATAGGTTCATAAGAAGTGGGTTCAGATGCTAGTACTTCTTTGACAGTTTCTAAAATGGAATCTAAACTAGCAGAAGGTGAGGGATTACCTTTTTGGTTCTTGACCCTCTTTGGTTTTGCAGAAGCTGCCTCGCCAGAAGCTTACCTCTTTGGCTTAGAAGATCCTTCTTTTGACACTTTCCTTTTCTTCCTCTGTCTGTCTCCATAAAAGTATGGTAAAGGTTTGCCTGCTCTCTGATCAGATGTTCTGGTAAGGGAGTTCCATCTGCTAGACAAGTTGCTATGTAGGACAGAATAATTTCCCTTGGTTCATTAGCGTAGAACAGAGGGAAATCGTCTACAGGGATCCTTCTCTTGTTGACCTCTTCAGAGTTGATTTGTTTTGGTGCAGAAGTAAGTTCTTCTACAACCCTCATCCTCTGAAGACTTTTACCATTCAGAGGTTTTCCAACCACTGAAGCTAATTCTTCTTTCATTCCAGCTTTTGTCAGATTACCAACTAAGCCATTCTGAATCAGAATATCTGAGATGAGTCTTCCCATTGGAATCCAATTTCTCATCTTCTGATGCTTAGTTCTGACTTCTTCTCTTGATTGTTTCACATGAGTCCAAAGGTGAGAGAAAAGCAAGTAAGGCATATCCACTTTTATGCCTTTTCCCAGACAATACATAAAGTACATCTAATCAGAATTGATGTAATCTGGAGAGTTTGTAGACTTTCTGTGATGAATGCAACCCAGAAAGATCTTAGCCCAGATCTTGTATTGAACCTTCAGATCCTTGATCTTGTTAGAAACTTTTCCAGAAGTAAACACTTCACTATATACCTCATCCATATCCAGACGATTGGAAGGTAGGTTGGTAACACCATCAGATTCTTGATAACCTATCAGCTTACGAATCAGATCCTCTGTAATAATGATCTCTTTTCCCATAACGGAAGAGACAATGAGTTTATGGCACACACTGGCATGAATCCAAAATTCTTTGACCAGGTAAGGATAAACTGGACCAAATAGTCTATCAAAATATTTAGTCCATCCTTGTTCAGTCACAGTTTGGCGCAGATCAAACCCATTTGCATCAATACTTTCAAAATCAACTAAAAACTCACTCAAAACTTCAAGTTGATCCTGTAACACGGTGGGAGAACTGACTTTAAACAATGTTGCGGATAGCAAGAGTCGCCACCGACTTTTATTTTATCCATAAGGAAAGGTTATAAGAGAACAGGAAAGACCTTAGAGAATATTTTGGGTCCGGGGGGTAGGTTATGAAAAGGGAAGGTGTTAGCACCCTTTTCATCCATGGTTATCCATGGGCTCTTAGGTACTTAAGCTCACTTTTGAATTGTTTTGAAAGTGTAGTGTGTGAATAGAAAATTTTCAGAATAGTTAATAAATAATCCATGTATGGATGTGTTAAGAACTTGTTTGAAAACTTGTTGAAAATTTGTTTAAGTGTGAAAAAGTTTTGAAGTGAGCAAGTATCTAGGAGTAGCCTACCCTAATGTTTTAAGGTCTTTCTTATTCTTTATCCTTTCCTTAGTAAGACTATCCCTACTATAATGGAGTAGGTAGTCCTTACTTTGGATGTTAAGGGACATGTGAGGGACAATTGGATTTTTGAAGGCCATTGTGGGGTGTAATAAGCAAACTAGAGGGACTATCATCATTTTTCGAAAGGGACTCGATTCGTAAAGGCAACCATAAGGGACTTTGATGATTTTCTTTTTGAGGGACTTGCTTTATACACCCCACTTAACCAATATTCATAGGCAACTTGAGGGATATCCTTAAGAAGTGAGACGGCGATTAAAATCGACTTACGTGTGTGAAATGTTTAATTTAATTATCTTATATTAAAATGATCTAATTTATTTTTTTAAATATCATACATATTAGCACTCCCTAATTACTAACCATAATGATAATAATAATTAAGTAATTACAATTTACATCCAAGAGGAAATTACAAAATTATAATAAATAAAAAAAATAACAAATAAGCAAATAAAATATTAGGGTTAGTAAATAATAAGAAAAATTAAATAAGGTTAGTATAAATATAAAGTTAGTGAAAATAATTAGTTGAAACAATAATAATGAGAAAAATAGACAAAGTTAGAAAAAATAATGAGATAGAAATTTCAAAATAATAATAAGCAACAAAATATGATTAGCAATAATAATTAATTAATAATGTGATTAAACATAAGATTTGATTTTTATTTAGAAACATAAATGATTAAATAATTACTATAATATAAAGTTCTAAATATCATAAGATTTGATTTTTATTTAGAAACATAAATGATTAAATAATTACTATAATATAAAGTTCTAAATATCATAAGATTTGATTTTTATTTAGAAACATAAATGATTAAATAATTACTATAATATAAAGTTCTAAATATAACATAATTATAAATTTCTTAATCATTTACAAAAATTTAATTATCTCTAATTATATATTAACAATTATTAAGAAAAATATTTACACATTATGATGAAAACAAATTTTAACTAATCAATAATCACATTCACCAAAATTTTACATTAAGTGTTTATAAGGTTTAATTTTATTTACAAAAATTTACAAGAATTATAATAAATATATACATAGAATCATATAGAAAATTAAAATTAGGTTTTCATATTAATTTGGAAAAAAGATGTTAATGTCATTTATTTTAAAAAAACAGATTTTTATATTACAACAAATTTTAATAAATTAATGATAACAATAATAATAATAATGATAATAATGATAATAATAATAAATAATGATAATAATAATAATAATAATAATAATAATAATAATAATAATAATAATAATAATAATAATAATAATAATAATAATAATAATAAAGCAATAATGAATTTTAAATGTGCCAAATAACCCAACAATGTTGCTAACGCAGAAATGCGCTCATCGCAACCAGATCTAAATCGGACGAAACAAAATTTATCGCAAAGAAAAAGAAATTAAGCAAAAAATAGTATTATTGCTCACACAAAAATGCGATCATCGCAACCAGATCGAACTAACACAAATGTCACGCGTCATGCACACAAATGTGCAAACATCGTATCGACATAATTCGATCAAAAATCTTATATATATAAACTCTAACAATTTAAAAATTATATATATATAAACGCAACAGTAATAGATAAAGAAAAAGAAATAACGGTAATAGATGAAGAAAAAGAAATAACGGTAAAAGATGAAGAAAAAGAAACAACAGTAATAGATGAAGGAAAAGAAATAACGGTAAACGATGAAGAAAAAGAAACAATAGTAATGGATGAAGAAGAAAACTAAATAACGGCCAACGGCACTCACTCCTCTTAGGTTTTTTTTCATTCTCTCCCCTTTTCCAACAAGGCAACACATGTATATATAGGGAACAAATTAGGGTTAACACCAAATTGTCAATAATGTCCCTAAAGCCCATTTTAAAGCCCAAACTAAATAATTAGTTAAGAAAAAATAAAATTTAAATAATTTAAAATAATTAAAATAAACTTAAAATAAAAACTAATAATCCTATTGATTCCTAAAATAAAAAATATTATAAAAAGAACAAAATTTTTTTCAATATTTTTTTATTTTATGATTTTTTGGATATTTTTATGAATAATTTAGAAAAAAGTGAAAAAAATAATATTTTAAAAAATGATTTAATTAAAATACGAAAATAATAATTAAATAATAATAAAAAAACTATTTTTGTTATTTTTTTAATGAAAGATAGAAAAATTTAGAGTAAAAATAATAAAAACAACAAAAAGTGCCAAAGGTGAGATTCGAACTCTCAACCTCTCACACTCATAACTCCTTACACATGTCCTCCTGCCAATTGTGCCATTTTTACTTTTTAGAAAAAAAGTGCATGCCATATGATATTTACCTGCAAAAAGTCAAACGACTACACAAATTTGTTAGTAATTGATTAAATGCAATGAAATGCGACGACAAATCTTAGGGCAAAATTTGGGGTATTACAGTTATTATGATAATATTTCTCACCCAACCTCTCTTTGATGTTGGCAAAAAAAATCATGAAGTTTGACTTTGGTTTGACCACAGTTGACCTCAGTTTGACCTTTTAACTGCATTGACTGCTTTTGACTTATCTGATCATCTGACTGAGCAAACTTTTGAGAAAAGTCTTGAAACTTGACATGGGGGTTCTTATACACATATAAGATGTTATGAAGCTCACTTGAAGTCTTGGAAGTCCATTTAGCCTGATTAAAGTCAAAACCCTAGTTTTGGATGCACTGCTTAGGAGGTGCATTGTCTGAGGGAATTGTCAACTCTTCTGACCAATTATGAATTTTGTGAACCTTGTGAACCTTCTTGGAACACAAAGTCTTGTATTGTGAGGGCAAATTTTGGGGTGCAACAGCTGCCCCTGTTCAATTTTCTGAAACCTGAGGGGTTAGATTGGTATATTTGCCAGTCGTAACCTGGAAGGTTGAAGGGGATTGAACACAAAAGCCCAAAAATTTGCACTCACCAGTGCATGGAGTGATATTGATGGTTGGTTGAACATGATTGAGTGGGCTTAAAGATGCCACTAGGGGAAAGTTCTTCAGTAGTATAATGAGAGCTGTCAGGAGTCTGGAGTAATACTGATGTAACAGCATGTCTTCATGAGGATAGAGCGATCAATAATGATAACCCTAAAGCAGTCTTGAAGTGATAAATCGGACCTCAGGAGGATAGAGCAATCAATAGCTCTAAAGCAGTCTTGAAGTAATAATGGCTTCAGGAGGATAGAGCAATCAATAGCTCTAAAGCAGTCTTGAAGTAATGATTTCAGGAGGATAGAGCAATGAATAGCTCTAAAGCAGTCTTGAAATAATAACGTGATATGTCTTCAGGAGGATAGAGCAATCAATAGCTCTAAAGCAGTCTTGAAGTAATGATTTCAGGAGGATAGAGCAATGAATAGCTCTAAAGCAGTCTTGAAATAATAATGTAATTTCAGGAGGATAGAGCAATGAATACTCTAAAGCAGTCTTGAAGTAATGATTTCAGGAGGATAGAGCAATGAATAGCTCTAAAGCAGTCTTGAAATAATAACGTGATATGTCTTCAGGAGGATAGAGAAATCAATAGCTCTAAAGCAGTCTTGAAGTAATGATTTCAGGAGGATAGAGCAATGAATAGCTCTAAAGCAGTCTTGAAATAATAACGTGATATGTCTTCAGGAGGATAGAGCAATCAATAGCTCTAAAGCAGTCTTGAAATAATAATGTGATATGTCTTCAGGAGGATAGAGCAATCAATAGCTCTAAAGCAGTCTTGAAGTAATGATTTCAGGAGGATAGAGCAATGGATAGCTCTAAAGCAGTCTTGAAATAATAATGTAATTTCAGGAGGATAGAGCAATGAATACTCTAAAGCAGTCTTGAAGTAATGATTTCAGGAGGATAGAGCAATGAATAGCTCTAAAGCAGTCTTGAAATAATTAGATGGCTTCAGGAGGATAGAGCAATGAATAGCTCTAAAGCAGTCTTGAAGTAGTGATTTCAGGAGGATAGAGCAATGGATAGCTCTAAAGCAGTCTTGAAGTCATGAGAGGCTATCAGGAGGATAAAATAACCCTGAGGTTACAATAAAGCAGTCCCAAAGTAATAAGAAGCTCATCAGGAGGATAAAGTAACCCTGAGGTTACAATAAAGCAGTCCCAAAGTAATAAGAAGCTCATCAGGAGGATAAAGTAACCCTGAGGTTACAATAAAGCAGTCCCAAAGATCATAAGATTGTTTGTTGGATAATTAACCTGAAAACAAGGTAGCATTCTGTATAACAACATTAGTTTATGCTTTATGTATGCATGTATGACATGATGCACTTAGGTAATGTACTATAGACATATATGTTATGGTATGATGTAAATGATGTATGTATGATATGACACTGCTGGAAGTGTCTGGATATCCTTGTATAACAACTGCTGGCTAAGGAAAATAAATCCCGATTTGTTGAAGAATATATAACCCTCCGTCTGCTGGGGATAACAAGGTATAGATAACCTCCCATTGTTGGGGATAACAAGGTATAGATAACCTCCCGTTGTTGGGGACAGTAGGGTATAGATAACCTTCGTTTTCGTTTGATAGTAGGATAAGTATAACATCCCGTCTTTGTTCATCGTGCCCTTATTGGAAAGTAATTTCCCGTATATCCGTATGAGGATAAAAGAGATGGATATAAATTCCAGGGGAGATTAGACTTTGTGAAAATGGATTAGTCCTACTGATGGTTTGTAACTGCCTTGTAAAGATGAACCGGCGAAGCTTCGTTGAAATCCTTCCCTCGTTCGTCCTTAGTAAATACTATTACTGCATTTTCATGCATTTCTGGTAAACATCAATCATATTAAAAGCATACATGCATTTCTGGTAAACATCAATCATATTCAAAGGCATACATACATTCAAACACAACCAATGGACGTTTCGCTTATGTAAATAGGGTAAAAGTAAATCTGGATTCAAAAGATGGAATTTATTTATATCAAAAGTGACCCATACACGGGTAAGTTTGTACAAGGAGACATAAACCCTAGTAAGAGAATTTTGTCATGAAGTTTTACAAAAAGAATCAGCTATGTGGGAAATAATCCTATTGAGTTTCAATTCTACTATTGCCCCTCAAGTATCTCATCTTCTTGCTGTTGAGACGGAAACGATTGGATTGAGCTTTATCTGTTTGAGCTTGAGTAAGTAGTACAACTGGTTGCAGTTTCATGAGTGATCCAAACGAGACATAGTCATACGCTTTAATCCCTAACTTTTGCCTGGATTGCCCTTTCAGGTTTTCAATCCACCGGGATACCCTTTTTTGCCCAAGCCGCCTTTTCAGGTTTTCGACTTGCCGGGTGTACATCTTTTTATATATATATATCCCTAATTTTTGCCCAAACCCTTTTGGTTTGCCGGGATGCCCTTATTTTTGCCTAGGCCTGTCAACCTAGCGGGTCTCTTTTTATGCGTAGTATTTTTTAACTATGTCTGCGTTTACAGGTTGTGGGAAGTCTTCACCATCCATTGTAGTCAATATCATGGCACCTCCTGAGAACACTGTCTTGACTACAAATGGTCCCTCATATGTTGGAGTCCACTTGCCCCTAGGATCACCCTGTGGTAATATGATACGCTTGATTACCAAGTCACCAGCCTGATATACCTTTGGCTTAACCTTCTTGTTAAAAGCTTTAATCATCCGTTTCTGGTACATCTGGCCATGACAAACTGCTGCTAACCTTTTCTCATCAATCAAATTTATCTGGTCAAGTCGAGTCTGAATCCACTCATCTTCATCCAAGCCTGCATCCTTCATAATTCTCAAGGAGGGAATCTGAACTTCAATAGGCAGAACTGCTTCCATACCATAGACCAAGGAGAATGGGGTTGCCCCGGTTGAAGTACGTATTGTAGTACGATAACCATGCAGAGCAAATGGTAACATCTCGTGCCAATCCTTGTAAGTAACAGTTATCTTCTGTACAATCTTCTTAATGTTCTTATTAGCAGCTTCAACTGCCCCATTCATCTTTGAAATCAACAAAGTAGTATGGGTCAACATATACTGTCTTAGTCGGCGAGCAGCCCGTGCCAAAGCGCAGCAAGTTTTCTCGAGCAGTGAGTATTTTGTTTCACAGTCGGTAAACTTTTTGCTAAGGTAGTATATTGCCTGCTCTTTTCGACCAGACTCGTCATGTTGCCCCAATACACACCCCATTGAGTTGTCTAATACTGTTAAATACATAATCAAGGGTCTTCCATCAACTGGTGGCATTAAAATTGGAGGTTCTAGCAAATATCTCTTGATTTCATCAAAGGCAGTCTGGCACTCATCATTCCATTCCATCACCTGATCTTTCTTCAACAACTTGAAGATTGGCTCACAGATGGTAGTTAATTGGGAAATAAATCTTGCAATGTAGTCCCAAGAAACCTCTAACCTCCTTCTCAGTACGGGGAGCTGGCATCTCTCGTATAGCTTTCACTTTTGCAGGATCCACTTCAATACCTTTTCCACTGACAATGAAACCCAGGAGCTTTCCAGATCTAACTCCAAAAGTACACTTGTTTGGATTTAATCTCAACCTGTATTTCTTCAACCTCTCAAACAACTTGTGCAGATGATCAAGATGTTGTTCTTCATTCTGAGACCTGGCTATCATATCATCCACATATACCTCTATCTCATGATGAATCATATCATGAAACAAAGCCGTCATAGCACGCTGATATGTTGCCCCTGCATTCTTATGCTGAGCAGTGTTGTCTAAATCAGCCTCTATCTGGACCTCTTTTCTGTTTTCTTCAGTTCCCAGATTCACAACTTCGACTGGCTCTTCATGTGGCTGTATAGCTTTCTCTTCTTGTTGTAACAACCTAGCAAGCCCTACAGATATTTCACAATCGTCCTCGTTTCCGTCTTCAGTTTGATAGATCGGATTCTCGAAATTGTAATTGGCAATAGTAGAACTGTTATCAATTGGATCCAGAGTGGATGAGGATCGGCATTTTAGTGACGTGGGTGTGTGTAAGAACACATAGCTGATAAAGCAAAAATAAAAGAAAAAGAAAGACAAGGAACACAATATTTACGAAAACGAAACGTCCACTGATTTTATCGAATGAAGTATGCAAATGAGATGACAACCCGTAACAAGCACACCATTGTGCCCCGGGTAAGGCACATGGCTTGAAAGTTTTAATTGTTCCAGAAATTATAAATTTAAAAACATAACACAGTAATAGTATTTACTCCTGACTAAAGGAGATAGGGATAACATCTTCAGCTGTCCAATTATTGAGTCCAGCACCCACAGTAGGAAGAATCCATGCCTCCAAGTTGTAGTCTTCATCTTGATCTCCCACGGCATTGATAACCCCTTGATTGGTGATACGAACAGCACGGGCACGACGGACAGCCTTCTGGGACTCTTCTTCCACCATAGCTTTTGCATCATTGAGGGAGGCCATTGCCATTGTTGGAGGGTTTCTGATGACCACAGGAACCTTCTTCACAGCAGGAGGAGTCACACAATCCTTAACAGCCCAGGGAACCACTTCAAATGACTGACATGGAGTTTCAATGTATTCACCTTCTACTTCCAGATACTTGAAAGTGTTTACATGGCTGACAAAGTATTCTTCCTCTCCAAAGACAGTAACAACTTTTCCATTCACCGGATATCTCAACTTTTGATGTAATGTGGAGGTCACCGCACCTGCCCCCTGGATCCAGGAACGACCAAGCAGACATGAGTACGAAGGACGAATATCCATCACATAGAATGTAGCAGTGAACACCTGAGAACCAACCTTGATTGGAAGATCAATTTCCCCATGCACTACTCTTCTAGAACCATCAAAAGCCTTTACCACAATATTACTGGGCTTCAATACCGTATCTTCAGGACTCAGCTTGTTCAGGACTTCCTTAGGCAACACATTCAGAGAGGAACCATTGTCTATCAGCACATGAGACAGGGTAGTGCCCCTGTATTCAATTGAAATATGCAAGGCCCTGTTATGATCCCTCTTGGCAGGGGTCAAGTCAGCATCAGAAAATCCTAACCCGTTGTCATAGGTCAGGTGAGCAACACAATTCTCAAACTGGTCCACAGAAATTGCACTGGGTACATGAGCCATCTTTAGAAACTTGATCAATGACTTGGCATGAGCCTCAGAACATAATAACAGGGAGAGCATAGAAATCTTTGAGGGAGTATGCCCCAGCTGATCAACAATATCATAATCACTCTTGCGAATGATTTTCAATACTTCTTCCATCTGCTTAGAGAGGTCATCAGCAGCTGGCACATCAGTAGATACAGGCTCAATAACAGGACCCTTGCCCCGAGCATCAGTGGTGGAAGTAACAGCAGGAGTAACCGCACTCTTAGAAGCAACTGGAGGAGAGAAGACTCTTCCACTACGAGTGATCTTGCTAGATCCGGCAATATTATCAATGTCAACAGGCATATCAGGTAAAGGCTCCTGTTTGACACCATGGATGTAAACATCAGACCCATAGTGCCAAGGCACAGCTTTGTCAGATGTATAAGGAATAGGACCAGGAGTGGTAATGATCAGAGGAGCTACTCTGGCTTCAGTGACAACTTTCACAGGACCTTCAGCAGTAATCTTGATTGGGCCCTGATGAGTGATTTTAATGGGACCCTTTGAAGTGATTCTTAGTGGTACTTTGTCAACCATGTCAACCTCTTCAATCTTTTTACCCTGAGTCAGATGATCCACCATACTTTCTACAGATGCTGGTCTTCTTTCAAACACTATAGTATATTTATCCATGAGACGTTGAATCCCATCTCTCAAAATGAAGCAACTATCCGGCTTATAGGTACAATATAGACAATCTTCATGACAACCTGGAAAGATCCCAGCTTGTACTAACCTCTTTTTGATAACAGACAATGGTGTGCTCGACTCCATAACCGAATAGACATGCAGATCTTCATCAATATCTTTATCAATGGCGTTGACAGTCTTCTCGTGATTTGGCATTGGAGCTGTAATCACATTTGGAGTACCTGGTGGATCAAACTCAATTTCTCCAGCATCAATCATATCCTGAATTTTGTTCTTCAAGACCCAGCAGTTATTAGTATCATGTCCTGGACAGTTTGAATGATATGCACATCGTGCATTGGGATTGTACTTGGGAGAGGTAACATTGGGATTCCGAGGGGCCTCCCTCAGGGTAATAAGTTCAGCTTTCAACAAGTGTTGCAATGCCTGAGCCATTGACATGTTGATCTTCGTGAACTGTCTTCTAGCCCTCTGTTGGTTGCCTTGAGGCTGCTCTGTTGTTGCAGGAGTTGGATTTGAAATATGAACTGCACTAACAGACTGATGCCTTCTGTTACGATCAGGCTGACCATACACAGCATTAGATTCTTTCTTCCCAGTGGGAGGCTTCTTTGCGGCACCTGATGAAGAAGTGCCCATTTGGATCTTACCACTCTTGATGCCATTCTCTACTCGCTCTCCTGTCATGATCAACTTAGTGAAGCCAGATGATGAGCTTCCAATGAGATGACTATAAAACGGACCATTCAGCGTACACATGAACATATCAACCAATTCCCTATCAGTCAAAGGGGGTTGAACTCCTCCAGCTAAGTCTCTCCACTTCTGAGCATACTCCTTAAAGCTTTCTTTGGCACCCATAGACATGCTTGCTTTATGAAGTAGCTTTGTTAGCTCTAGGATCCTTGCTTGGCTTGCTTTGTAATGAGCCTCGAAAGTATCCCTTTGCTCTTTCAGTTGGATCCATGATCTCTGCAAGTCTTCCACATCAGTAGGCATGTCTGGGTGAAGGATGGTATAAGCTGTGTCTCCTTCAGCAACAGGTTCCATGGTAACTGGTAGGATGGCAGGATATGGCATCATGAGTGTCTGAGCACGAAATCGTACCCATCTGAGATAAGCCTCCATAGGAATGGTGTACTTAGGCTCCAGTGTCTTGCTGTCAATCCTGTTTACCTTTTCCCAAGCTCGTATGAATCTCTGACGGTAACCCTGAAGATCGTTGTCGTAGTCAAACACAATGCCCTGAATCAACATGTCATGTGGACCATCGCTCCGGGCGTAACCAAACTGTCGTAAAGCTAGAGATGGGTTGTAGGTGATGCCTCCTCTTATGCCTAGAAGCGGCACGTTAGGAAACTCCCCACAACGGTCAATGATGGTGACATTCTCCGTAGATCTGGAGCACCAATGGATGTCTGAGTGAGAAAGTGACATGATCCTCTTGGACCATCTGAACCCTTGCTCATTCTTCATTACTGAGCGAGGAAGGTGAGAAATAAACCACCTAGAAAGTAAAGGTATGCAGCACATCAAAGTTCCTCTTGCTCTTGTAGTACGGGTGTGAAGAGAATGTAGGATGTCTCCAAGTAAGGTAGGCACTGGATTGTGACTCAGGAATATGTTGATGGCATGAACGTCTATGAACTGATCAGGATTGGGGAACAACACTAAGCCATAAATCAATAAGGCTAAGATCTCCTCAAAAGCATCGTAGCTCATAGCTTTCAAGAACATTTGAGCTTTATCCACTAATACCTTGGCAAGAATACCTTTAACTCCACTTCTCGTCTCTAGAACAATGTCAGACTTCTTCAGATGTAGAGCTGCAGCAACAACTTCTGGTTTAAGCTCCTTCTCTAAGCCTGTGAATGGCTTCTGATCAAGAACAGGTATACCCAGAAGTTTAGAGAACTCCTCCATGGTTGGAACCAGCTGATAATCAGGAAATGTAAAGCAATGGTGCTCAGGGTCAAAGAACTGAAACAGCACACTCATCATGTCTTCACTGAACCCTGAAGTAACTAGATCCAATAAGTGACCATGCCTCTTGTTGAACTGGGAATGATCAGGCACTAGGGAAACCAACTCCTTGAGCTTAGCAGGTATCCCTACAAAGTTGATCCTGATGGTGTTTCTACGAGCAGAAGCCATGACCTGCAACAAAGAACAAAGATAAATCCTTTGGTCCTTGAAATGGTTAGGGAAAATGATATGCTTATGATGCATGATGATGTCATGATGTTATGTTCAATCACAAACATGTGGCACACACAAACAAGTCACACAATTGCCCTAGGTTTAAAGGCTTGCATGAGGTTTAAAGGTAAGTACCCTCCCCTGAAGTTAGATGGTTCATCCTGTCCTACAAAAGTAACCAGGTTCTAAGGGATCTCAATATCATTGATCCTTCACAAGGGTGGTTGTTCAGAAGGCAACTTACTTGCCAACCAAAACCCTCCAAGTTTAAGATCTCAATGAGCGTAGTATCGAGTGTCAACCAACTTCAGTCTGCACCAAAGCCGGTTACCTCACTACTTTCTAAAGGCCAAGATGAGTTAACTAGGGTTCTAAAAGTCAGTTAGTGCATTGACAACATATGGCAGCCTCAATATTATCCTCAACTTGACTTAAGGAATATAAGCACCAACCAAGAAGTCGCACTAACTATGGCCACCAGATCAACCGTATTGATATACGTCGTACAGTTTCCTTGGTCTATTGCCATTTACCTAAGGTACACTAGATCCGGGTTAGGACCTTTCACACATAAGAGCACCCCAACAATATAATAATAAAGCAAACAAGGCAAACAATTTAAAGTGATCTTAATTCCTAAGGGTACCCCTCTTAAATAAATCCCCAGCAGAGTCGCCAGTTCTGTAACACGGTGGGAGAACTGACTTTAAACAATGTTGCGGATAGCAATAGTCGCCACCGACTTTTATTTTATCCATAAGGAAAGGTTATAAGAGAACAGGAAAGACCTTAGAGAATATTTTGGGTCCGGGGGGTAGGTTATGAAAAGGGAAGGTGTTAGCACCCTTTTCATCCATGGTTATCCATGGGCTCTTAGGTACTTAAGCTCACTTTTGAATTGTTTTGAAAGTGTAGTGTGTGAATAGAAAATTTTCAGAATAGTTAATAAATAATCCATGTATGGATGTGTTAAGAACTTGTTTGAAAACTTGTTGAAAATTTGTTTAAGTGTGAAAAAGTTTTGAAGTGAGCAAGTATCTAGGAGTAGCCTACCCTAATGTTTTAAGGTCTTTCTTATTCTTTATCCTTTCCTTAGTAAGACTATCCCTACTATAATGGAGTAGGTAGTCCTTACTTTGGATGTTAAGGGACATGTGAGGGACAATTGGATTTTTGAAGGCCATTGTGGGGTGTAATAAGCAAACTAGAGGGACTATCATCATTTTTCGAAAGGGACTCGATTCGTAAAGGCAACCATAAGGGACTTTGATGATTTTCTTTTTGAGGGACTTGCTTTATACACCCCACTTAACCAATATTCATAGGCAACTTGAGGGATATCCTTAAGAAGTGAGACGGCGATTAAAATCGACTTACGTGTGTGAAATGTTTAATTTAATTATCTTATATTAAAATGATCTAATTTATTTTTTTAAATATCATACATATTAGCACTCCCTAATTACTAACCATAATGATAATAATAATTAAGTAATTACAATTTACATCCAAGAGGCAATTACAAAATTATAATAAATAAAAAAAATAACAAATAAGCAAATAAAATATTAGGGTTAGTAAATAATAAGAAAAATTAAATAAGGTTAGTATAAATATAAAGTTAGTGAAAATAATTAGTTGAAACAATAATAATGAGAAAAATAGACAAAGTTAGAAAAAATAATGAGATAGAAATTTCAAAATAATAATAAGCAACAAAATATGATTAGCAATAATAATTAATTAATAATGTGATTAAACATAAGATTTGATTTTTATTTAGAAACATAAATGATTAAATAATTACTATAATATAAAGTTCTAAATATCATAAGATTTGATTTTTATTTAGAAACATAAATGATTAAATAATTACTATAATATAAAGTTCTAAATATCATAAGATTTGATTTTTATTTAGAAACATAAATGATTAAATAATTACTATAATATAAAGTTCTAAATATAACATAATTATAAATTTCTTAATCATTTACAAAAATTTAATTATCTCTAATTATATATTAACAATTATTAAGAAAAATATTTACACATTATGATGAAAACAAATTTTAACTAATCAATAATCACATTCACCAAAATTTTACATTAAGTGTTTATAAGGTTTAATTTTATTTACAAAAATTTACAAGAATTATAATAAATATATACATAGAATCATATAGAAAATTAAAATTAGGTTTTCATATTAATTTGGAAAAAAGATGTTAATGTCATTTATTTTAAAAAAACAGATTTTTATATTACAACAAATTTTAATAAATTAATGATAACAATAATAATAATAATGATAATAATGATAATAATAATAAATAATGATAATAATAATAATAATAATAATAATAATAATAATAATAATAATAATAATAATAATAATAATAATAATAATAATAATAAAGCAATAATGAATTTTAAATGTGCCAAATAACCCAACAATGTTGCTAACGCAGAAATGCGCTCATCGCAACCAGATCTAAATCGGACGAAACAAAATTTATCGCAAAGAAAAAGAAATTAAGCAAAAAATAGTATTATTGCTCACACAAAAATGCGATCATCGCAACCAGATCGAACTAACACAAATGTCACGCGTCATGCACACAAATGTGCAAACATCGTATCGACATAATTCGATCAAAAATCTTATATATATAAACTCTAACAATTTAAAAATTATATATATATAAACGCAACAGTAATAGATAAAGAAAAAGAAATAACGGTAATAGATGAAGAAAAAGAAATAACGGTAAAAGATGAAGAAAAAGAAACAACAGTAATAGATGAAGGAAAAGAAATAACGGTAAACGATGAAGAAAAAGAAACAATAGTAATGGATGAAGAAGAAAACTAAATAACGGCCAACGGCACTCACTCCTCTTAGGTTTTTTTTCATTCTCTCCCCTTTTCCAACAAGGCAACACATGTATATATAGGGAACAAATTAGGGTTAACACCAAATTGTCAATAATGTCCCTAAAGCCCATTTTAAAGCCCAAACTAAATAATTAGTTAAGAAAAAATAAAATTTAAATAATTTAAAATAATTAAAATAAACTTAAAATAAAAACTAATAATCCTATTGATTCCTAAAATAAAAAATATTATAAAAAGAACAAAATTTTTTTCAATATTTTTTTATTTTATGATTTTTTGGATATTTTTATGAATAATTTAGAAAAAAGTGAAAAAAATAATATTTTAAAAAATGATTTAATTAAAATACGAAAATAATAATTAAATAATAATAAAAAAACTATTTTTGTTATTTTTTTAATGAAAGATAGAAAAATTTAGAGTAAAAATAATAAAAACAACAAAAAGTGCCAAAGGTGAGATTCGAACTCTCAACCTCTCACACTCATAACTCCTTACACATGTCCTCCTGCCAATTGTGCCATTTTTACTTTTTAGAAAAAAAGTGCATGCCATATGATATTTACCTGCAAAAAGTCAAACGACTACACAAATTTGTTAGTAATTGATTAAATGCAATGAAATGCGACGACAAATCTTAGGGCAAAATTTGGGGTATTACAGTTATTATGATAATATTTCTCACCCAACCTCTCTTTGATGTTGGCAAAAAAAATCATGAAGTTTGACTTTGGTTTGACCACAGTTGACCTCAGTTTGACCTTTTAACTGCATTGACTGCTTTTGACTTATCTGATCATCTGACTGAGCAAACTTTTGAGAAAAGTCTTGAAACTTGACATGGGGGTTCTTATACACATATAAGATGTTATGAAGCTCACTTGAAGTCTTGGAAGTCCATTTAGCCTGATTAAAGTCAAAACCCTAGTTTTGGATGCACTGCTTAGGAGGTGCATTGTCTGAGGGAATTGTCAACTCTTCTGACCAATTATGAATTTTGTGAACCTTGTGAACCTTCTTGGAACACAAAGTCTTGTATTGTGAGGGCAAATTTTGGGGTGCAACAGCTGCCCCTGTTCAATTTTCTGAAACCTGAGGGGTTAGATTGGTATATTTGCCAGTCGTAACCTGGAAGGTTGAAGGGGATTGAACACAAAAGCCCAAAAATTTGCACTCACCAGTGCATGGAGTGATATTGATGGTTGGTTGAACATGATTGAGTGGGCTTAAAGATGCCACTAGGGGAAAGTTCTTCAGTAGTATAATGAGAGCTGTCAGGAGTCTGGAGTAATACTGATGTAACAGCATGTCTTCATGAGGATAGAGCGATCAATAATGATAACCCTAAAGCAGTCTTGAAGTGATAAATCGGACCTCAGGAGGATAGAGCAATCAATAGCTCTAAAGCAGTCTTGAAGTAATAATGGCTTCAGGAGGATAGAGCAATCAATAGCTCTAAAGCAGTCTTGAAGTAATGATTTCAGGAGGATAGAGCAATGAATAGCTCTAAAGCAGTCTTGAAATAATAACGTGATATGTCTTCAGGAGGATAGAGCAATCAATAGCTCTAAAGCAGTCTTGAAGTAATGATTTCAGGAGGATAGAGCAATGAATAGCTCTAAAGCAGTCTTGAAATAATAATGTAATTTCAGGAGGATAGAGCAATGAATACTCTAAAGCAGTCTTGAAGTAATGATTTCAGGAGGATAGAGCAATGAATAGCTCTAAAGCAGTCTTGAAATAATAACGTGATATGTCTTCAGGAGGATAGAGAAATCAATAGCTCTAAAGCAGTCTTGAAGTAATGATTTCAGGAGGATAGAGCAATGAATAGCTCTAAAGCAGTCTTGAAATAATAACGTGATATGTCTTCAGGAGGATAGAGCAATCAATAGCTCTAAAGCAGTCTTGAAATAATAATGTGATATGTCTTCAGGAGGATAGAGCAATCAATAGCTCTAAAGCAGTCTTGAAGTAATGATTTCAGGAGGATAGAGCAATGGATAGCTCTAAAGCAGTCTTGAAATAATAATGTAATTTCAGGAGGATAGAGCAATGAATACTCTAAAGCAGTCTTGAAGTAATGATTTCAGGAGGATAGAGCAATGAATAGCTCTAAAGCAGTCTTGAAATAATTAGATGGCTTCAGGAGGATAGAGCAATGAATAGCTCTAAAGCAGTCTTGAAGTAGTGATTTCAGGAGGATAGAGCAATGGATAGCTCTAAAGCAGTCTTGAAGTCATGAGAGGCTATCAGGAGGATAAAATAACCCTGAGGTTACAATAAAGCAGTCCCAAAGTAATAAGAAGCTCATCAGGAGGATAAAGTAACCCTGAGGTTACAATAAAGCAGTCCCAAAGTAATAAGAAGCTCATCAGGAGGATAAAGTAACCCTGAGGTTACAATAAAGCAGTCCCAAAGATCATAAGATTGTTTGTTGGATAATTAACCTGAAAACAAGGTAGCATTCTGTATAACAACATTAGTTTATGCTTTATGTATGCATGTATGACATGATGCACTTAGGTAATGTACTATAGACATATATGTTATGGTATGATGTAAATGATGTATGTATGATATGACACTGCTGGAAGTGTCTGGATATCCTTGTATAACAACTGCTGGCTAAGGAAAATAAATCCCGATTTGTTGAAGAATATATAACCCTCCGTCTGCTGGGGATAACAAGGTATAGATAACCTCCCATTGTTGGGGATAACAAGGTATAGATAACCTCCCGTTGTTGGGGACAGTAGGGTATAGATAACCTTCGTTTTCGTTTGATAGTAGGATAAGTATAACATCCCGTCTTTGTTCATCGTGCCCTTATTGGAAAGTAATTTCCCGTATATCCGTATGAGGATAAAAGAGATGGATATAAATTCCAGGGGAGATTAGACTTTGTGAAAATGGATTAGTCCTACTGATGGTTTGTAACTGCCTTGTAAAGATGAACCGGCGAAGCTTCGTTGAAATCCTTCCCTCGTTCGTCCTTAGTAAATACTATTACTGCATTTTCATGCATTTCTGGTAAACATCAATCATATTAAAAGCATACATGCATTTCTGGTAAACATCAATCATATTCAAAGGCATACATACATTCAAACACAACCAATGGACGTTTCGCTTATGTAAATAGGGTAAAAGTAAATCTGGATTCAAAAGATGGAATTTATTTATATCAAAAGTGACCCATACACGGGTAAGTTTATACAAGGAGACATAAACCCTAGTAAGAGAATTTTGTCATGAAGTTTTACAAAAAGAATCAGCTATGTGGGAAATAATCCTATTGAGTTTCAATTCTACTATTGCCCCTCAAGTATCTCATCTTCTTGCTGTTGAGACGGAAACGATTGGATTGAGCTTTATCTGTTTGAGCTTGAGTAAGTAGTACAACTGGTTGCAGTTTCATGAGTGATCCAAACGAGACATAGTCATACGCTTTAATCCCTAACTTTTGCCTGGATTGCCCTTTCAGGTTTTCAATCCACCGGGATACCCTTTTTTGCCCAAGCCGCCTTTTCAGGTTTTCGACTTGCCGGGTGTACATCTTTTTATATATATATATATCCCTAATTTTTGCCCAAACCCTTTTGGTTTGCCGGGATGCCCTTATTTTTGCCTAGGCCTGTCAACCTAGCGGGTCTCTTTTTATGCGTAGTATTTTTTAACTATGTCTGCGTTTACAGGTTGTGGGAAGTCTTCACCATCCATTGTAGTCAATATCATGGCACCTCCTGAGAACACTGTCTTGACTACAAATGGTCCCTCATATGTTGGAGTCCACTTGCCCCTAGGATCACCCTGTGGTAATATGATACGCTTGATTACCAAGTCACCAGCCTGATATACCTTTGGCTTAACCTTCTTGTTAAAAGCTTTAATCATCCGTTTCTGGTACATCTGGCCATGACAAACTGCTGCTAACCTTTTCTCATCAATCAAATTTATCTGGTCAAGTCGAGTCTGAATCCACTCATCTTCATCCAAGCCTGCATCCTTCATAATTCTCAAGGAGGGAATCTGAACTTCAATAGGCAGAACTGCTTCCATACCATAGACCAAGGAGAATGGGGTTGCCCCGGTTGAAGTACGTATTGTAGTACGATAACCATGCAGAGCAAATGGTAACATCTCGTGCCAATCCTTGTAAGTAACAGTTATCTTCTGTACAATCTTCTTAATGTTCTTATTAGCAGCTTCAACTGCCCCATTCATCTTTGAAATCAACAAAGTAGTATGGGTCAACATATACTGTCTTAGTCGGCGAGCAGCCCGTGCCAAAGCGCAGCAAGTTTTCTCGAGCAGTGAGTATTTTGTTTCACAGTCGGTAAACTTTTTGCTAAGGTAGTATATTGCCTGCTCTTTTCGACCAGACTCGTCATGTTGCCCCAATACACACCCCATTGAGTTGTCTAATACTGTTAAATACATAATCAAGGGTCTTCCATCAACTGGTGGCATTAAAATTGGAGGTTCTAGCAAATATCTCTTGATTTCATCAAAGGCAGTCTGGCACTCATCATTCCATTCCATCACCTGATCTTTCTTCAACAACTTGAAGATTGGCTCACAGATGGTAGTTAATTGGGAAATAAATCTTGCAATGTAGTCCCAAGAAACCTCTAACCTCCTTCTCAGTACGGGGAGCTGGCATCTCTCGTATAGCTTTCACTTTTGCAGGATCCACTTCAATACCTTTTCCACTGACAATGAAACCCAGGAGCTTTCCAGATCTAACTCCAAAAGTACACTTGTTTGGATTTAATCTCAACCTGTATTTCTTCAACCTCTCAAACAACTTGTGCAGATGATCAAGATGTTGTTCTTCATTCTGAGACCTGGCTATCATATCATCCACATATACCTCTATCTCATGATGAATCATATCATGAAACAAAGCCGTCATAGCACGCTGATATGTTGCCCCTGCATTCTTATGCTGAGCAGTGTTGTCTAAATCAGCCTCTATCTGGACCTCTTTTCTGTTTTCTTCAGTTCCCAGATTCACAACTTCGACTGGCTCTTCATGTGGCTGTATAGCTTTCTCTTCTTGTTGTAACAACCTAGCAAGCCCTACAGATATTTCACAATCGTCCTCGTTTCCGTCTTCAGTTTGATAGATCGGATTCTCGAAATTGTAATTGGCAATAGTAGAACTGTTATCAATTGGATCCAGAGTGGATGAGGATCGGCATTTTAGTGACGTGGGTGTGTGTAAGAACACATAGCTGATAAAGCAAAAATAAAAGAAAAAGAAAGACAAGGAACACAATATTTACGAAAACGAAACGTCCACTGATTTTATCGAATGAAGTATGCAAATGAGATGACAACCCGTAACAAGCACACCATTGTGCCCCGGGTAAGGCACATGGCTTGAAAGTTTTAATTGTTCCAGAAATTATAAATTTAAAAACATAACACAGTAATAGTATTTACTCCTGACTAAAGGAGATAGGGATAACATCTTCAGCTGTCCAATTATTGAGTCCAGCACCCACAGTAGGAAGAATCCATGCCTCCAAGTTGTAGTCTTCATCTTGATCTCCCACGGCATTGATAACCCCTTGATTGGTGATACGAACAGCACGGGCACGACGGACAGCCTTCTGGGACTCTTCTTCCACCATAGCTTTTGCATCATTGAGGGAGGCCATTGCCATTGTTGGAGGGTTTCTGATGACCACAGGAACCTTCTTCACAGCAGGAGGAGTCACACAATCCTTAACAGCCCAGGGAACCACTTCAAATGACTGACATGGAGTTTCAATGTATTCACCTTCTACTTCCAGATACTTGAAAGTGTTTACATGGCTGACAAAGTATTCTTCCTCTCCAAAGACAGTAACAACTTTTCCATTCACCGGATATCTCAACTTTTGATGTAATGTGGAGGTCACCGCACCTGCCCCCTGGATCCAGGAACGACCAAGCAGACATGAGTACGAAGGACGAATATCCATCACATAGAATGTAGCAGTGAACACCTGAGAACCAACCTTGATTGGAAGATCAATTTCCCCATGCACTACTCTTCTAGAACCATCAAAAGCCTTTACCACAATATTACTGGGCTTCAATACCGTATCTTCAGGACTCAGCTTGTTCAGGACTTCCTTAGGCAACACATTCAGAGAGGAACCATTGTCTATCAGCACATGAGACAGGGTAGTGCCCCTGTATTCAATTGAAATATGCAAGGCCCTGTTATGATCCCTCTTGGCAGGGGTCAAGTCAGCATCAGAAAATCCTAACCCGTTGTCATAGGTCAGGTGAGCAACACAATTCTCAAACTGGTCCACAGAAATTGCACTGGGTACATGAGCCATCTTTAGAAACTTGATCAATGACTTGGCATGAGCCTCAGAACATAATAACAGGGAGAGCATAGAAATCTTTGAGGGAGTATGCCCCAGCTGATCAACAATATCATAATCACTCTTGCGAATGATTTTCAATACTTCTTCCATCTGCTTAGAGAGGTCATCAGCAGCTGGCACATCAGTAGATACAGGCTCAATAACAGGACCCTTGCCCCGAGCATCAGTGGTGGAAGTAACAGCAGGAGTAACCGCACTCTTAGAAGCAACTGGAGGAGAGAAGACTCTTCCACTACGAGTGATCTTGCTAGATCCGGCAATATTATCAATGTCAACAGGCATATCAGGTAAAGGCTCCTGTTTGACACCATGGATGTAAACATCAGACCCATAGTGCCAAGGCACAGCTTTGTCAGATGTATAAGGAATAGGACCAGGAGTGGTAATGATCAGAGGAGCTACTCTGGCTTCAGTGACAACTTTCACAGGACCTTCAGCAGTAATCTTGATTGGGCCCTGATGAGTGATTTTAATGGGACCCTTTGAAGTGATTCTTAGTGGTACTTTGTCAACCATGTCAACCTCTTCAATCTTTTTACCCTGAGTCAGATGATCCACCATACTTTCTACAGATGCTGGTCTTCTTTCAAACACTATAGTATATTTATCCATGAGACGTTGAATCCCATCTCTCAAAATGAAGCAACTATCCGGCTTATAGGTACAATATAGACAATCTTCATGACAACCTGGAAAGATCCCAGCTTGTACTAACCTCTTTTTGATAACAGACAATGGTGTGCTCGACTCCATAACCGAATAGACATGCAGATCTTCATCAATATCTTTATCAATGGCGTTGACAGTCTTCTCGTGATTTGGCATTGGAGCTGTAATCACATTTGGAGTACCTGGTGGATCAAACTCAATTTCTCCAGCATCAATCATATCCTGAATTTTGTTCTTCAAGACCCAGCAGTTATTAGTATCATGTCCTGGACAGTTTGAATGATATGCACATCGTGCATTGGGATTGTACTTGGGAGAGGTAACATTGGGATTCCGAGGGGCCTCCCTCAGGGTAATAAGTTCAGCTTTCAACAAGTGTTGCAATGCCTGAGCCATTGACATGTTGATCTTCGTGAACTGTCTTCTAGCCCTCTGTTGGTTGCCTTGAGGCTGCTCTGTTGTTGCAGGAGTTGGATTTGAAATATGAACTGCACTAACAGACTGATGCCTTCTGTTACGATCAGGCTGACCATACACAGCATTAGATTCTTTCTTCCCAGTGGGAGGCTTCTTTGCGGCACCTGATGAAGAAGTGCCCATTTGGATCTTACCACTCTTGATGCCATTCTCTACTCGCTCTCCTGTCATGATCAACTTAGTGAAGCCAGATGATGAGCTTCCAATGAGATGACTATAAAACGGACCATTCAGCGTACACATGAACATATCAACCAATTCCCTATCAGTCAAAGGGGGTTGAACTCCTCCAGCTAAGTCTCTCCACTTCTGAGCATACTCCTTAAAGCTTTCTTTGGCACCCATAGACATGCTTGCTTTATGAAGTAGCTTTGTTAGCTCTAGGATCCTTGCTTGGCTTGCTTTGTAATGAGCCTCGAAAGTATCCCTTTGCTCTTTCAGTTGGATCCATGATCTCTGCAAGTCTTCCACATCAGTAGGCATGTCTGGGTGAAGGATGGTATAAGCTGTGTCTCCTTCAGCAACAGGTTCCATGGTAACTGGTAGGATGGCAGGATATGGCATCATGAGTGTCTGAGCACGAAATCGTACCCATCTGAGATAAGCCTCCATAGGAATGGTGTACTTAGGCTCCAGTGTCTTGCTGTCAATCCTGTTTACCTTTTCCCAAGCTCGTATGAATCTCTGACGGTAACCCTGAAGATCGTTGTCGTAGTCAAACACAATGCCCTGAATCAACATGTCATGTGGACCATCGCTCCGGGCGTAACCAAACTGTCGTAAAGCTAGAGATGGGTTGTAGGTGATGCCTCCTCTTATGCCTAGAAGCGGCACGTTAGGAAACTCCCCACAACGGTCAATGATGGTGACATTCTCCGTAGATCTGGAGCACCAATGGATGTCTGAGTGAGAAAGTGACATGATCCTCTTGGACCATCTGAACCCTTGCTCATTCTTCATTACTGAGCGAGGAAGGTGAGAAATAAACCACCTAGAAAGTAAAGGTATGCAGCACATCAAAGTTCCTCTTGCTCTTGTAGTACGGGTGTGAAGAGAATGTAGGATGTCTCCAAGTAAGGTAGGCACTGGATTGTGACTCAGGAATATGTTGATGGCATGAACGTCTATGAACTGATCAGGATTGGGGAACAACACTAAGCCATAAATCAATAAGGCTAAGATCTCCTCAAAAGCATCGTAGCTCATAGCTTTCAAGAACATTTGAGCTTTATCCACTAATACCTTGGCAAGAATACCTTTAACTCCACTTCTCGTCTCTAGAACAATGTCAGACTTCTTCAGATGTAGAGCTGCAGCAACAACTTCTGGTTTAAGCTCCTTCTCTAAGCCTGTGAATGGCTTCTGATCAAGAACAGGTATACCCAGAAGTTTAGAGAACTCCTCCATGGTTGGAACCAGCTGATAATCAGGAAATGTAAAGCAATGGTGCTCAGGGTCAAAGAACTGAAACAGCACACTCATCATGTCTTCACTGAACCCTGAAGTAACTAGATCCAATAAGTGACCATGCCTCTTGTTGAACTGGGAATGATCAGGCACTAGGGAAACCAACTCCTTGAGCTTAGCAGGTATCCCTACAAAGTTGATCCTGATGGTGTTTCTACGAGCAGAAGCCATGACCTGCAACAAAGAACAAAGATAAATCCTTTGGTCCTTGAAATGGTTAGGGAAAATGATATGCTTATGATGCATGATGATGTCATGATGTTATGTTCAATCACAAACATGTGGCACACACAAACAAGTCACACAATTGCCCTAGGTTTAAAGGCTTGCATGAGGTTTAAAGGTAAGTACCCTCCCCTGAAGTTAGATGGTTCATCCTGTCCTACAAAAGTAACCAGGTTCTAAGGGATCTCAATATCATTGATCCTTCACAAGGGTGGTTGTTCAGAAGGCAACTTACTTGCCAACCAAAACCCTCCAAGTTTAAGATCTCAATGAGCGTAGTATCGAGTGTCAACCAACTTCAGTCTGCACCAAAGCCGGTTACCTCACTACTTTCTAAAGGCCAAGATGAGTTAACTAGGGTTCTAAAAGTCAGTTAGTGCATTGACAACATATGGCAGCCTCAATATTATCCTCAACTTGACTTAAGGAATATAAGCACCAACCAAGAAGTCGCACTAACTATGGCCACCAGATCAACCGTATTGATATACGTCGTACAGTTTCCTTGGTCTATTGCCATTTACCTAAGGTACACTAGATCCGGGTTAGGACCTTTCACACATAAGAGCACCCCAACAATATAATAATAAAGCAAACAAGGCAAACAATTTAAAGTGATCTTAATTCCTAAGGGTACCCCTCTTAAATAAATCCCCAGCAGAGTCGCCAGTTCTGTAACACGGTGGGAGAACTGACTTTAAACAATGTTGCGGATAGCAATAGTCGCCACCGACTTTTATTTTATCCATAAGGAAAGGTTATAAGAGAACAGGAAAGACCTTAGAGAATATTTTGGGTCCGGGGGGTAGGTTATGAAAAGGGAAGGTGTTAGCACCCTTTTCATCCATGGTTATCCATGGGCTCTTAGGTACTTAAGCTCACTTTTGAATTGTTTTGAAAGTGTAGTGTGTGAATAGAAAATTTTCAGAATAGTTAATAAATAATCCATGTATGGATGTGTTAAGAACTTGTTTGAAAACTTGTTGAAAATTTGTTTAAGTGTGAAAAAGTTTTGAAGTGAGCAAGTATCTAGGAGTAGCCTACCCTAATGTTTTAAGGTCTTTCTTATTCTTTATCCTTTCCTTAGTAAGACTATCCCTACTATAATGGAGTAGGTAGTCCTTACTTTGGATGTTAAGGGACATGTGAGGGACAATTGGATTTTTGAAGGCCATTGTGGGGTGTAATAAGCAAACTAGAGGGACTATCATCATTTTTCGAAAGGGACTCGATTCGTAAAGGCAACCATAAGGGACTTTGATGATTTTCTTTTTGAGGGACTTGCTTTATACACCCCACTTAACCAATATTCATAGGCAACTTGAGGGATATCCTTAAGAAGTGAGACGGCGATTAAAATCGACTTACGTGTGTGAAATGTTTAATTTAATTATCTTATATTAAAATGATCTAATTTATTTTTTTAAATATCATACATATTAGCACTCCCTAATTACTAACCATAATGATAATAATAATTAAGTAATTACAATTTACATCCAAGAGGCAATTACAAAATTATAATAAATAAAAAAAATAACAAATAAGCAAATAAAATATTAGGGTTAGTAAATAATAAGAAAAATTAAATAAGGTTAGTATAAATATAAAGTTAGTGAAAATAATTAGTTGAAACAATAATAATGAGAAAAATAGACAAAGTTAGAAAAAATAATGAGATAGAAATTTCAAAATAATAATAAGCAACAAAATATGATTAGCAATAATAATTAATTAATAATGTGATTAAACATAAGATTTGATTTTTATTTAGAAACATAAATGATTAAATAATTACTATAATATAAAGTTCTAAATATCATAAGATTTGATTTTTATTTAGAAACATAAATGATTAAATAATTACTATAATATAAAGTTCTAAATATCATAAGATTTGATTTTTATTTAGAAACATAAATGATTAAATAATTACTATAATATAAAGTTCTAAATATAACATAATTATAAATTTCTTAATCATTTACAAAAATTTAATTATCTCTAATTATATATTAACAATTATTAAGAAAAATATTTACACATTATGATGAAAACAAATTTTAACTAATCAATAATCACATTCACCAAAATTTTACATTAAGTGTTTATAAGGTTTAATTTTATTTACAAAAATTTACAAGAATTATAATAAATATATACATAGAATCATATAGAAAATTAAAATTAGGTTTTCATATTAATTTGGAAAAAAGATGTTAATGTCATTTATTTTAAAAAAACAGATTTTTATATTACAACAAATTTTAATAAATTAATGATAACAATAATAATAATAATGATAATAATGATAATAATAATAAATAATGATAATAATAATAATAATAATAATAATAATAATAATAATAATAATAATAATAATAATAATAATAATAATAATAATAATAAAGCAATAATGAATTTTAAATGTGCCAAATAACCCAACAATGTTGCTAACGCAGAAATGCGCTCATCGCAACCAGATCTAAATCGGACGAAACAAAATTTATCGCAAAGAAAAAGAAATTAAGCAAAAAATAGTATTATTGCTCACACAAAAATGCGATCATCGCAACCAGATCGAACTAACACAAATGTCACGCGTCATGCACACAAATGTGCAAACATCGTATCGACATAATTCGATCAAAAATCTTATATATATAAACTCTAACAATTTAAAAATTATATATATATAAACGCAACAGTAATAGATAAAGAAAAAGAAATAACGGTAATAGATGAAGAAAAAGAAATAACGGTAAAAGATGAAGAAAAAGAAACAACAGTAATAGATGAAGGAAAAGAAATAACGGTAAACGATGAAGAAAAAGAAACAATAGTAATGGATGAAGAAGAAAACTAAATAACGGCCAACGGCACTCACTCCTCTTAGGTTTTTTTTCATTCTCTCCCCTTTTCCAACAAGGCAACACATGTATATATAGGGAACAAATTAGGGTTAACACCAAATTGTCAATAATGTCCCTAAAGCCCATTTTAAAGCCCAAACTAAATAATTAGTTAAGAAAAAATAAAATTTAAATAATTTAAAATAATTAAAATAAACTTAAAATAAAAACTAATAATCCTATTGATTCCTAAAATAAAAAATATTATAAAAAGAACAAAATTTTTTTCAATATTTTTTTATTTTATGATTTTTTGGATATTTTTATGAATAATTTAGAAAAAAGTGAAAAAAATAATATTTTAAAAAATGATTTAATTAAAATACGAAAATAATAATTAAATAATAATAAAAAAACTATTTTTGTTATTTTTTTAATGAAAGATAGAAAAATTTAGAGTAAAAATAATAAAAACAACAAAAAGTGCCAAAGGTGAGATTCGAACTCTCAACCTCTCACACTCATAACTCCTTACACATGTCCTCCTGCCAATTGTGCCATTTTTACTTTTTAGAAAAAAAGTGCATGCCATATGATATTTACCTGCAAAAAGTCAAACGACTACACAAATTTGTTAGTAATTGATTAAATGCAATGAAATGCGACGACAAATCTTAGGGCAAAATTTGGGGTATTACAGTTATTATGATAATATTTCTCACCCAACCTCTCTTTGATGTTGGCAAAAAAAATCATGAAGTTTGACTTTGGTTTGACCACAGTTGACCTCAGTTTGACCTTTTAACTGCATTGACTGCTTTTGACTTATCTGATCATCTGACTGAGCAAACTTTTGAGAAAAGTCTTGAAACTTGACATGGGGGTTCTTATACACATATAAGATGTTATGAAGCTCACTTGAAGTCTTGGAAGTCCATTTAGCCTGATTAAAGTCAAAACCCTAGTTTTGGATGCACTGCTTAGGAGGTGCATTGTCTGAGGGAATTGTCAACTCTTCTGACCAATTATGAATTTTGTGAACCTTGTGAACCTTCTTGGAACACAAAGTCTTGTATTGTGAGGGCAAATTTTGGGGTGCAACAGATCCACGGGAGTAAGGAGTGTTCTTACTGGTTCCTTGAATGGAGTAGGACCCAGATTGGATGATGAAACTGCAGCCATTGATGATTGAAACTGTTGGGATGTTGATGAAGAAGTTGCCATTGTTGAAGATTTGAGATAACGAGAACTTCTTAGGGTTTTGGGTTTGGAAGAGAAGAGGAAACATTGTAGAAGGCAGAAATGCATAAACGTGTGAGAGAGAGTGTAAAGTGTGAAATGGTGTTGTGTTGTGGCATTTATAGTGAAAACAATTAGGGCACATATTCAACAATTAATGCATTTAATCAAATCAAGGGTCACATCAAAAGAATAATAATTAAAAGCATTTAATGATTCTGACAAGCGTGGGGAGAAAATCGAGAATTGAGAATTCAAACAGTACCTCAAAACGGCGTCTCATTGTATTACACTCCACCTTTTCAGATTTCGTGTGACACGTGTTTGATGTAGATATGCCTCTGAATCTCTTAAGAATAAGAAACGTTAAACAACGCTCAGGTCTTCTGAGACTTGTTAGTTCAAAGTTTCACAAATGAAATAATGTACTAAAAAAAATAAACAGAAGAATTACTTCAGAACATAGACATTATTCATATTTTATCAGAACAAATTTTCGTCTGAATAATAGTTTTATTCTAGACAAAAATCCATACTAATATTCTTCAGAATAAACTTTAATCTATCTTCAGCAAGGGGTTTTGTGAAGATATCCTCCCATTGATGGTCTGTATCAACAAAGTTCAAACTAATAATTCCCTTCTGAACATAGTCTCTGATAAAATGATGCTTAATTTCTATGTGCTTTGCCTTAGAATGCAAAATTGGATTCTTAGAAAGGCAAATAGCAGAAGTATTATCACAGAAAATAGAAATGTTATTCTCATGAATCTGATAGTCTTCTAGTTGACTCTTCATCTAGAGCATCTGTGTGCTACAACCAGCAGCAGCAATGTATTCTTCTTCTGTTGTTGATAACGCTATTGTGGGCTACTTCTTGCTAAACCAAGAGATCATATGACTTCCCAGAAACTGACAGCTTCCAGAAGTATTCTTACATTCTACTCTGTCTCCAGCATAGTCAGCATCACAGAATCCAACTAATTTGTATTCATCAGATCTTCTGTAACACAAACCCACGTTAGTAGTACCTTTCAGATACCTCAGAATCCTCTTAACAGCTGTTAAGTGGGATTCTCTAGGATCTGATTGGAATCTAGCACAAAGACAGACACTAAAGAGAATATCAAGCCTAGAAGCAGTCAAGTACAAAAGAGAACCAATCATACCTCTGTAGAGCTTCTGATCTACCTTTTTACTTACCTCTTCTTTACCTAGTGTGCTTGTAGGATGCATTGGAGTCTTTGCTACCTTGCTTTCTGACATATTGAATTTCTTCATAAGTTCCTTTACATACTTTGTCTGATGTATGTATGTTCCTTCTGGAGTTTGATTCACTTGAATTCCCAGAAAGAATCTGAGTTCTCCCATCATGCTCATCTCGAATTCTGCCTGCATAGATTGAGCAAACTCCTTTCCAAGCGTAATATTGGTAGTTCCCAATATAATATTGTTGCACCCCAAAATTTGCCCAACATTTCTTTACCTAGCTTATGTTTCATTTCATTCACATTAGCATTATCATTTGCATTTCATTGACATGTGTGCAGGAGATCAAGAGGTATGATTACCAATCAAGGGCTACACAAGACTTTGAAGCTAGCTATGAATATTATTCAAGTGTTCAAGGGTTGACATCCTTGTCAGAGAAGTTAAAAAATCCTCAGAGAGAGTGGTTGAAGCCAAGTGTGTAGGTCTCCTAACTTGAAAGTTGTGGAAAGCCATCAGATGATTCTAAGGCCATGAAGATGGACTTGAGGTCTTGAGAGAGCTCATGAGAAGTGTTGAAGATCACTTAGAGGCCTAGACAGGTCATAGTGCAAGATTAAGAAGGCTCAGCCATGAGTGGTGCAGCTAGGGTTTGACTGGGTCAACCCTAAGTCAACTGATGATTTGAAGAAGGTTGAGACCTAATCCAAGAGCCATGTGATCATGGATTGATACATTGAGATGTTATAAGGATGATTCCAAGGTCAACTCATCATGATTAAAGAGTTTGAGAAGTTTCAGGCTAGGGTTTCTAAGACTTGACAGTGTAAAATCCCCTAGTTTGACCCCTATCTTCAAGGCAATTTAGCTCAAGATGTGATTGTCATATCATCTTTCCCCCAACATGATTGTTGTAGAGCATGACCTTAGCTTTAATTTTAGTTCTATAAGTACTTGATAGGGTTTGTAGAACTCAAGTTATGGCTTTGGCAAGTTACAAGTCATCTGAGGAATGTGAATTTGGAGCTTGAAAGTTGCCCAACTTGCATGAAACCTTTGCCCTAGAAGGATGATTCCTATGAACTTTTGGTCAACATGAATGTTATTCCTTATTCTCTTAGATTTCTAGAGAGTACTAGAAGTCCTTGATAGGATTTGCAGAACTCAAGTTATGGCTTTGACAAGTCAAGGGTATTTTGGGTATTTGGGCATTACAGGCCATTTTGAATCATGAGTCCATTACACCATCTTGCAAGCCTCAAATGCATTTTTGGTCAACATGAAAGTTGTTCAAAATGATGTTTTTAGCTTGTCTAAACATCAAGTGTTCATTGATATGGATTATATCAAGCATTGGTGGAAGAAAGGCCATATAAAAGCCATTTTAATGAATTAAAGTGAGAAAATTCAAAATAATTGAGATTAACATGTTTTCAAGTCAAATTTGTAGTCAATTTGAATGGAATTGGTATTCTAAAGATATTGGCATTGTCACAATTTTGATTTGAGTTACTTAACATAGCCATTTAGATGATTGTTTCACAAGTAAGAAACATACCCTATACACTCCATATGTTGAAACCAAAGGGAGAAAACCACTTCATTACACTCCATAATGCTTAAGTGAATGGTTTGGAATGATTGTGGAGTATGAACAAGGCTTGAAGGCACATATCCATATTGAAATTTGGAGGAAAAAGTGAAGATCCAAAACTCATGAATGGGCCTGGTTTGGGTTTCTAATCCATTGAAACAGAACATAAAAGGGATTTAGAACTGAATTAGAGGGTTGGTGATCATTTTTTCGTGAAGGAGCCATTGGAGATAGGTGGAGCAAGAAGCTTGAAAGTGAAAATTCATTTTGGAGAATCAAGGGGTTTCAGCCAGAGTGAAGCATCAAGAAACATTCTCCATTAATCCTTGAAGAATTCTGCAAGGTTTGGAAGGGAATTGAGGCTTGTATCCACGGCAATCCAAGCTCCAAGGTAGGTTCTAACTTCTTGAAATTTCTCACTGATTATGCACTTTTAATGAACTAGAAGCATGTGGTTAGGTTCTCCTATTGACATATATGGATCTTGGATAGTTAATTGCAACTTAGGGGACGATTTAGATTGAATGCCATTTTCGGTTGAGATTGTGGTTTCGCGATCCGTGTGTTGTTAGAGTGAGTAAATGGTATGGTTGTATTCAGGAGGAAATTCTGGTCAAGATTCATGTAGACATCGTGGCCAATGGTTGAGTGTAGAGGGACCTAGGGTTGCACAGGGGTGGCCGGAAAAGCCACCGGCGATTTGGCTTGCGCGCGTGATTTGCAGGTTTGAAACGAGGAAGACATAATCCTCACCATTCGTTCATGTGGAAAGACTGACTTGGTCTGTGGATCCCAGGGCTCACGTTGAGCCACGCGTCCCTCCCCTTAAATGCACCGTTTTGTTTAGTAATCTGGTGAGCTTCGGTGTGTGGACCAAGGAGTGTTGAGTTCGAACCCTGGCGTGTAGTGTTTTTGATTTTGTGAATTGAGGAATTGGAGCGTTGGGCTTGGGTTGCAGCTGCTATCACCACCCCCCCCCCCCCCCCTATCCAAGCCCAGTATGGATTTACAAGGCATTAGATTGCTGAATGCACCCCCCTGGCTGATTTCTGAAGGGAAGACAAAATTCAAGGCGCCTGGGCCTAGTAACCAATTAATGTTTACACCCCCTTTCTGGCCCAAATATTGAAATGAACTGCCTATTTTTTCTATTTGACACGCACTTTTATTAATTTCCTTTATTTTCTTTTATTTTTCCTTATTTCATGTGACTTAGAGATTAATTCATAAAAAATAGAAGATTAACTCAATTAATTCCAAACTTTTTTCCCCTGATTCATGATTGAATCTAGAATTTTGTAGATAAAATATATTAATAATTCATGCATTTTTGATTTTATTTGCATTTTTTGAATATTAATTGATATTAAAATGGCCATGGTTGATACCTTGTTTTAATGAATTTGGTTTGACCACTAGGTGATGATTCTTGCCTTGATTTTTTGTGTGTAGCTAGCATAGATATGCATGTTCCCCTTAGATTTTTCTCACCTTTTTGTGGTGAATTTAGGATATAGTTTTAAGTTGAAACTTTAGGTGCTCTATTTTTAGGGTTTATGTTTAGTACCTTGTGATTTAGGTGTTATTTTTAGGACTTGGTGGATGATTCAACCTCTGGATTTTGTATGGTAGATTCATGATTGAATTAGGGTCCCATAGTTATTTTTGTAGGATTTTACAATTGGTTTTAGTATTTTAGTTAGAATTAACTTTAGTACTAGGTTTTAGGTGATCCTAACTTGCTAATTCAACTAGATTGACTTCTTTAGTTCCCTTAGATTAGGGTTTTTCCTATCTTGCTCTTGGATGGTGTTGAAGACAAGCTTGGGCTAACATGGATTGAATGAAGAAGCTTGGATGTGAAGACTTCCCCTCTTTTGGTGTAGTGTTGACTAGGTGTTAAGATTAGGGTTTGCAGGCAGAGCTTCTAGATAGATTCTCTTCTTTCATAAACATGGAAGGTGTTGATCACTTCCATTCTTCCCTATGATTTAAGGTCCCCTTGTGAAGGCCTCATCCCTCCTTTGGTAGGATGTGTGGCTCTTTACAAGTTGGTAGAACCTTTGAGGGTCCCTTTCTCTGATGATAGGATGCTTAGTGGTGACCTTTGGTCTTCACTCTGCTGTCAATCATCCAAACCTTGCTCTTGTTAGATGAATCCTTCTCCCTTGCTAGAGGATAGAGTTCCTTGCTAGAAGATTGAAGATGCTAGAAGTTGCACTTTCCCCTTTGTTTGAAGACTGCCATTGGAGCTGAAGCTTTAAGATCAAGAGGAACAAGTGGACACTTGTGAAGATCCAGCTGAGATTGAAGAAAAAGCTGAAGCTTGAAGAAGATGAAGACCAAGTTGATACTTGTGAGGAGGGAATCCAGTTGAGATCAGAAGAAAGGGCTGAGGTTTGAGGAAAACAAGTTGATACTTGTGTGTTTGATGCATTGAGTATCTGAAGGGCCAAGTTGATGCCTGCTATTGGGATTGAAGCCTGAAGGTGAAGTCTACTTTAGAGCTGAAGCTTGAAGTTGGAGAACAAGTTGATACTTGTGTTTGATGTGTTATAAGCTTGAAGGAACAAGTTGACACTTGCCATTGAAGATGAAAGCCTTGAAGAGCAGTTGAAGGCTAAGGACTAAACCAGTGTCAGAGGAGCTTTGCTGTGAGGCTGTGGAAGCTGTTGATCTGCTTTCTTTCCTGTCTGTTTGCTTGTTGTGCAACTGTATTGATGTGACTTGTTTGATTTGCTTGATGCATTATAATAAGTTCATATTTAGATTGATTTAAACTAGGAGCATGATTGCACTAGAGGTTGAGTTGCTCTCTCTGCTTGTATTTTTACTGTATGGCTTTGCTTGCGGGTATTCGGTAGAGCCCAGCTCCCTTGCCTATATGGTCTGGTATTTTGCTTGATAACATTTTATTCTTCTGTATGATTACAGTCACTCACATTTTGCTTGATGGCATGTTATTTCCTCTGTATGATTGCAGTTGTTCATATCTGGCTTGAGGTTAAGATGAGCTTGTGGAGGCTGATGCCCCACACACATTTCCTCCCTCACTTGCATTGCATGCATTTTACAGTCATTTACTGTTTACTGTTTAAGCTGATGCCTTATCTGTTTATGTTTATCATTGACATGATCCCCTAGGAATCTCACTTCCTTTGATAAGGAAGTGACGATTAGAACTTTAGGTTTAAACCTATGCATGATAACTTCTAGGAGTTCCCTGTTTCAAACTTCAACCATAGGATGAATCCTTGGCATGACAACACTAGGACTTGATAGTCTCCCCTTAGTTGTCCCTCTCTCTTCTCATCTCAAAACAAATTAAAATACAGTAATAAAGGTTAACTGACGTCGTACGTTACGAGCCTTAAGCTATCTGAGAAAGGATTGTTGGAGAGTTTCTTTTCAACAGTTTGGATGTTTAGTATGGCACCCTTTGGGTGACATACGATGCATTCACTCTCAGGTCATAGTCTCTAGTGCGATATTAGTTGCAGACATCCATAAAAAACAGTTCTTCCATAAAAGACAGAAAACAAACTTCAAACCTTTTGCCCCGTGGGCCCATAATTCAAAGGAAAACTTTTCTGAAGAAAAGAGTGTCGTTAACTCTCAGTTCTACCGCAAACGGTAACGCCTAAGTCTCCAAGGGTCGAGCTGCGTACACCAAACTACTAGAACCGTTTGTTAACCCTACTCGGAAAAAATAGATGAATCTGAACTCCCGTAATCCGTATTATCCCGAACTACGTAAGCTCTGATCTCTCATGCCTGTTGAGAGTACGTAGGCACAATACTGAAGTATTGGCGAGCCACCTTCCCCCATAACCCGTAGTTAGCCGAACTACATTGACTCTGATTTCTCATTCTCTGATGAGAATACGTAGGCATAAAGCGCGATGCTTTGCCGAGTCATTTTCTTTTCTTTTCAGACCAACCTTGATAGGTATATAGTAAAACCAACCCGTCAGATAAACACAACAAGCGTGGATCCCATCGAGTACGATGGACGTGAGGGGTGCTAATACCTTCCCCTTGCGTAACCGACTCCCGAACCCAGACAATGGTTGCGATGACCTTGTCTTATACCTTTTCGTCAGGTTTTTCCGATCGTTTCCTTTCCCGTTCTGAGGGATAAATAACGAAAGGTGGCGACTCTTCTGTTTTGTCGGCACCTTATTTTTCGCGGTAGCGACAAATATCATCAACATAAATTTGACAGACTAAAATGTGTTTCTTAATTGATTTATGGAAGAGTGTAGTGTCAACTTTTCCTTTGACAAAGTTGTTTTCCAGAAGGAAATTACTCAGCCTCGCATACCAAGCTCTGGGAGCTTGTTTTAAGCCATAGAGTGATTTCTTAAGTTTGAAAACATGTTCTTTAAACTTTTCATTTTCAAAACCTTGAGGTTGATGAACATACACTTCCTCTTCTATTAAACCATTTAAGAAGGCACTTTTAACATCCATCTGATACAGAGTGATATTATTCTGTGCAGCAAAAGAAATAAGCAAGCGAATAGATTCTAACCTTGCCACAGGAGCATAAGTCTCTATGTAATCTATACCTTCTTGCTGACTATATCCTTGAGCCACCAGCCTAGCCTTGTTTATGATAACTTCTCCTTGCTCGTTCAGCTTGTTTCTGAAGACCCATTTAGTTCCAATGATGTTGAAACCATTTGGTCTTGGAACCAGATCCCAGACGTCATTTCTGGTGAATTAGTCAAGCTCTTCTTGCATAGCAAGTATCCAATCATTATCGTTTAGAGCCTCATCCACAGAAGTAGGTTCAATGATGGACACCAAACCAAACAGTGACATTCCAGAAGATCTGAGAAATGACCTTGTTCTGATAGGGTCATCCTTCTTTCCAATTATCAGTTCCTCTGGATGAGAGGCTTTGATTCTGGATGATCCTTTAACATTTGGTTCTTCAAAAATTTTCAAGCTATCCATCTGAGCAGTCAAGGGAGTAGCATCTGACGTTGCTTTTGCTTGAGCTTTGTCTGCCTCTAATTCTTCAGAGTCTGTGAGAAGGACTTCTCTATCTGCAGAAATTTCAAGCTGCTTTGGCTTTTGATTGCCAAGCTTATCATCAAATCTAACATGAATTGATTCCTCTACAATCTGTGTCTCAGTATTATATACTTTGTAGCCTTTAGAGCATTCAGAATATCCAAGCATGAAACACTTCTGAGCTTTAGTATCAAACTTGTTCAGATTTTCCTTAGTGTTCAACATAAAACATACACATCCAAAAGGATGGAAATAAGAAATGTTGGGCTTTCTATTCCTCCATAGTTCATAAGGAGTCTTCTCCAGAATAGGTCTTACAAACACTTTGTTCTGAATATAACAAGTTGTATTCACTGCTTCTGCCCAAAAATGTTTTGCCATGTTAGTCTCGTTGATCATGGTTCTGGCCATTTCTTGCAATGTTCTATTTTTCCTTTCTACAACTCCATTCTGTTGAGGAGTTCTAGGACAAGAAAAATCATGTGCAATGCCATTTTCTTTTTAAAAAATTTCAAAGTATTTGTTTTCAAATTCTCCACCATGATCACTTCTAACTTTAACAATTTTAAATTCTTTTTTGTTCTGGACTTGTTTGCAGAAGTCAATGAATTCAGAATGAGACTCATCCTTGTGTTTCAGGAATTTTACCCATGTCCATCTGTTGTAGTCATCAACAATAAATAATCCATACTTCTTGCCTCTGATGGATGCAGTTTTCACTGGTCCAAACAGATCAATATGAAGCAACTCTAATGGTCTAGAGGTTGAAACAACATTTTTTGTTTTGAAAGAAGATTTTGAAAATTTTCCTTTCTGACATGCTTCACAAAAAGCATCTGAGTTGAACTTTAACTGAGGAAGTCCTCTGACCAGATTGAGCTTATTAATTTGAGATATACGTCTCATACTAATATGACCCAATCTTCTGTGCCAGACCCATTGCTCATCGTTAACAGACAGAAGGCATTTTACATTCTGAACTTTAAGTTCTGAAATATTGATTTTGTAAATGTTGTTCTTCCTTTTTCCGTTAAAGAGGATTGAGCCATCTTTTTGACTGACAGCTTTACAACATTTTTGATTGAAGATTATGTCATAACCATTGTCACTTAATTGACTTATGGACAATAGATTATGTGTTAATCCTTCAACAAGTAAGACATTAGATATGGAAGGAAGATTACCATTGCCAATAGTTCCAGAGCCAATGATTTTCCCTTTCTGGTTCCTTCCAAACTTCACGTCACCTCCAGATCTAAGCTCCAGGCTTTGGAACATAGACCTTCTTCCCGTCACGTGACACGAGCAGCCAGAGTTCAGGTACCATGATTGGTGTTTCAACTTTGCTGCTAAGGATGTCTGCAACAAAAATAATTTTATCCTTAGGTACCCATATTTTCTTGGGTCCTCTGGGGTTAGTAGGTTTGAAATTCTTTTTGAATTTCTTTCCCTTAAGAGCATCCTTGTTCTGATAGAATGTTGGTTTATTAAACACAGGTTTGTTCTTATCAGAACGTGTGTGCTTAATATCATTTAAATGACCAAATTTTAAATGAGTATACAGAGGAGAATACTTAATGATCAATTTATCAACAGGTTTTGGATTTAAATCCTTCCCAGAAGGTGATTCATATCTGATTCCCTTTCTGTTGTTTCTACTTACGCCATAGATCATTGAAGCCATCTTGCTTCTATCTAGGCCTCTAGCCTGAAACTTCTGAAAGATATAATCATACTCTTCTAAAATGTTTTTAGAGCATGATATAGGATCTGAGTCAGATTTCTGAGCTTTTTCTAAATCATTTTTTATTTTAAGATTGTTTGCTTTAAGCTCAGCAACTTCAGATCTCAGTTGATCATTTTCAGATACAAGACAGCTTTGAAGCTTCTTGTATTTGAGTTTGATTTTGCTGTAGCTTTCAAGAATTTTAGATAAAGTCTCAACAAGTTCAGCTCTAGAAAGTTTAGAAAATACCTCCTCAGAATCTGATTCTGATCCAGATTCAGCAGCTTCTTCGTGGTCCTCCATGTCAGCCATCAGTGCTACATTAGCACATTCATCTTCTGATTCTAATGAAGATTCAGAAGCATCTAAATCATTCCACGTGGCCATTAAGACTTTCTTCTTCTTTTCAAACTTCTTTCTGGGTTTCTCCTTCAGAAGTTTGGGACATTTATTTTTATAGTGGCCAGGCTCCTTGCACTCATAGCACACTATATCTTTCTTTCCAGATTTCTTATGTCCAGAAGAATCACCACGCTGATTAGATCTCTTGAAGTTTCTGAACTTCTTCTGCTTATGCTTCCAGAGTTGATTTATCCTCTTGGACTGCAGAGATAGTTCATCTTCTTCTTCTGATGATTCTTCAGAACTCTCTTTAATAACCTGCAAAGCTTTAGCAGATTTGTTAGATCTTAAAGCAACTGACTTACCTTTCTTCTGAGGCTCGTCTTCCTCCAGCTCAATCTCGTGACTCCTTAAGGAAGTGATCAATTCCTCCAGAGTGATCTTATTCAGATCCTTTGCAAGCTTCAGAGTTGTCACCATTGGTCTCCACTTTGTTGGCAAACTTCTGATGATCTTCTTGACATGGTCAGAAGTAGAGTAGCCTTTATCCAGAACCTTCAACCCAGCAGTTAGGATCTGAAATCTTGAGAACATAGTTTCCACAGATTCAGACTCCTCCATTTTGAACGCTTCGTATTTATGGATGAGGGCCAGAGCCTTTTTCTCCTTTACTTGGGAGTTTCCTTCATGTGTCATTTTGAGAGACTCAAACATATCAAATGCAGTATCTCTATTTGTTATTTTCTCATACTCAGTATGAGATATTGCATTTAACAGGATGGTTCTTGCCTTGTGGTGGTTTCTAAACTCCTTCTTCTGTTGATCAGACATAGATTTTCTATCAAACTGTTTCCCTTCATCATTAGTAGGATGAATATAACCATCAGTTACCAAATCCCACAAATCAGCATCATAGCCTAGAAAGAAGCTTTCTATTCTATCTTTCCAGTAATCAAACTTCTCACCATCAAACATGGGAGGTTTGGTGTTGATTCTGTCTCTATCATTGTATTTGTTGTTGTATGAAGTTGAGGTAGAAGCTTCAGCAGCCATGATGAATAAAGCACAAGATATTAAGAGTTTTTCCCAACTGGATCTTTTTCTGGCACGGTTAAGTGAGAGCACGTACAGAACCGGAGCTCTGATACCAACTGAAGGCGAGAAAAACACTTAGAAGGGAGGGGAAGAATAAGGGTTTTTAAAACAATTTGGAAGATAGAAAAATAACACTATATTTTTATCCTGGTTCGTTTGAACTCAAACTAATCCAGTCCACCCTACCAAGGTGATTTGCCTTTCTCAACAAGGACTTAATCCACTATATCAAACTTGATTACAGTGTAAACCACTAAGACAACTGTCTTAGTCTTCTCAAGAAATTCTGACCACAACTTGGTCTTCTTAAGGAAGTCTTTTACAAAGATAAACTAACAGTTTTGTGTTTAAGAAATGCTTCTAAAAAGCTATATCACAACATTGATTTTTACACATGTTAAAGAACGAATATGAAAACTATTCTAGCTTGAAGATTATTTGTGAGAGCTGGTTGAATAATATGTCAAATGTTCCGTCAAATTTTTTTGTAGTTCGTTAACCATTGAAGTGATGCTTGGACTTGCTTTTGTAGTACTTTGAAATCCTTTCTCAAAGACTGTGCAATCTGTGCGTTCTGATCTTCTTTGTCTTCTAATGACTTTTCCTTTCTTAGAAGAGGAATGTTCTGACATATCCTTTTTGTCTGAATTCTTGTGTCAAGCACGAATGGGGAAAGAGTCGTTTAGGATAAGACAAGGAATATACTAACGTATCTTTATTTGAGCATCAATCAGAGTTTGCAGCAAAGTGCTTTAAGCGTGAAATCCTTATCAGAGCATACTTGCATATCAGAACTTCTGTACTTGCAGCGTTGAGTACTTTCAGAATCTTCTGAAGCTTTACGTATGTCCTTTGCTCAAGTTTTTCATAGCTTTGCTCAGAGTCATTGTAGAAGATCAGAGTCTTCTGATATGTTGCTTCTGACGCTCAGAGCTTTTTCGTTCTTTGGTGTTCAGAGGCGTTTTTGCTTCCAGAATAATATTAATTTTGATATCTGAAACAAATAAACACTTGAACAGAATTAGTGTATATAAATTCTCTATACAAAATTTCATTAATGTTATCATCAAAACAATGAGATATATTGAACAACAATTTGTGTTCTAACAATCTCCCCCTTTTTGATGATGACAAAAACTATGGGAAATTTTGTTAACATGGAAAAGAAATATTGCTCCCCCTGAGAATATTAATCTCCCCCTGAAATGAATACTTCTGAAAAGATAAAATACTTCCCTTTCAGCTTCTGTATTCTTTTCAGCTTCAGAGGAAACTTGCAGATTCTCAAACATTTAGTTCAGAGTTAATTCTTAGAATTTATCAAAAGAGAATTGTTTGCTCTGAAATACTCAAGAAATATGATTAGTTGAAAGTTATCAGGTATGAGTTGCCTTTGGTAACTGTTTATGTGCATTACCAAAATTACCATTTTCTCCCTCTTTTTGTCATATCAAAAAGAAAATCATTTAAGAAAAACTTTAAGACAGAAAAGAGATATCAGAAGAAAAACAATAAAGCAACAGATAAATTCAACCAGAAGAATATAACAATCATTCATTCAGAAAAATATAATATCCATTCATTGATAAACAAAATCCAAGACAAACATAACAGATAGATAAAACAAGTTCACAAATAAAACACAGAAAAACTAAGTAGAACGAGAAGCCAGCATCCTCAGAAGATTCGTTATCTCAGATGTGGATTCTTCCTGTCTTGCCATCCATGTCTTAATCTCATCAGTTGTCTTCTCTTGTTTCACCATCCAAGACTTCATCTCTGTGTTGCTAGCCTTGAGTTCAGCAATCTGAGCATGCAAATCTTCTTCTTCTTTCTTCACTTCAGAGGATTCTGGAGCAGATGAAGAAGCAAAAGCATCATGAACAATCAAGGAAGCAGAAGTATTCTAAATCACCATGTCAGCAGGTTAAGCAGAGTCTGGATTCTCAGAAGCAGGAGCAGAAACTTCTGGAGCTACTACTTCAGAGCTAACCACTGCAGCAGTCTCAGAAGAAACCAATGCTTCAGAAGGAACACACACATCCTTTGCAGGTGTGTTTTCCAGAAGAAAGACTGGGTTTCTGCTGACTCTCAAAAGAGTTTGTCTCACATCCTCGGCAAACCTGACTTTGGCATCGTAAGTGCAGATTTCTTGAAGATTAGAAGCTACAAAATCAAATCTTGATCTGAATCTTTGCCAGATAGCCTCAGAATCATCAGGATTCAAGCTTGACATGCACTCCTTCTTGACAGTAGACAGCCACATGTTTAATTCCTTTTTAAACCCAGCAAACAAAGTACTCACATCCAACCTAGGTTTAGATTTTAGATAGTTTTCTAGTGAGGGTGTTTTGGTGGTTTCAGATGTGGAGGGTATGGAAAAAGAAGGAATAATAATAACAGGTGGGTATGCAGAAGGAGTATAGACAGATGAAGGTTTTGCAAATTGAGGTTCAGATGGTAAAGTTGCATGATCAGAGTCAAAAGGGATGGAAACAAGGGGTTCGATAATAAATGCAATGAAACTTGAGCTATCAGAATCTGTGGAATCAAATGAATTTGAAGAATCTGAAGATTTAGAAGATTCAAAAGATCTAGAGGGAACTGGATAGACAGTCATTAAAGGTTGAAGATCAAGAACCATTGGTTCAGGATCAGATGGGATGGTTTCTGTTTGTTGTTGTTCAGAAGTTTGTGTTTCAGGTGGGGAATTTCAGAAGTTTGGTTTTCTGATGGGTGTGGTTCAGAAGTTTGTTGTGGTGCAGAAGTTGGGGTCTTATCAGGAGTAGATTTCTGGTGAATGTTAAAAGAAGGTGTGGATGGAACAGAAGATTGTGGTTGAGGTTCAGAAGTTTGTTTTGGTTTAGGAGTAGAAGCAAGTGGTTGAGATTGTTCTGGTTCAGAAGGAATGGGTTCAGAGTTATGAGGAGGAGAAGGTGAGGGAATAGGTTCATAAGAAGGGGGTTCAGATGCTAGTACTTCTTTGACAGTTTCTAAAATGGAATCTAAACTAGTAGAAGGTGAGGGATTACCTTTTTGCTTCTTGACCCTCTTTGGTTTTGCAGAAGCTGCCTCGCCAGAAGCTTTCCTCTTTGGCTTTGAAGATCCTTCTTCTGAGACTTTCCTTTTATTCCTCTGTCTGTCTCCATAAAAGTCTGATTCAGGTTCGCCTGCTCTCTGAATCAGATGTTCTGGTAAGGGAGTTCCATCTGCTAGACAAATTGCTATATAGGCCAGAATAATTTCCCTTGGTTCATTAGCGTAGAACAGATGGAAATCGTCTACAGGGATCCTAAAGACACAACACAAACAAGCGCTAGGATTGACTCGTATAGGGAACTAGAGTCCCCAACAGAGTCGCCAGTTGTTGCAACTGCGAAAACGGCCGGCGGAAACTAACAGAAGAGTCACCACCGAACATTATTTATCCCAAAGAGAGGGAAAGGAAACGATTAAATAAAACCTAAAAGAACGGTAAAAGACAAGGTCATCGCAGCCAAATCTTGGGTTCGGGAGTCGGTTACGCAAGGGGAAGGTATGAGCACCCCCACGTCCGTTGTAATCAACGGGATCCATGCTTGTTGTCTATCAAAGGAGTGATTTATCTAAAAGCTACTGCTAAACGGGGGATGGAAAAGAAAAACAAGACTCGATAGGACACCGTCGCCCTATGTCTACGTATTCCCTCATGCAATGGGAAAGTCATAGTCAACGTAGTTTGGAAAACTACGGGTGAAGGGGGGAAGGTTGCTCGCCAAAACATCTTCGTCTTGTGCCTATGTATCCTCATCTGGTATGATAAATCAGAGCAAACATAGTTCGGGTAACCAAACCACTAGATGGTTAAGTTTTTTTTATGAGTGACATTAAGTTCCCATTCCAGCAATTAAGATCGATGTCTGTTAGAGGTAAAATGGAAAAGTAACGTACTCTTTTCTGAAAACGATTTTAAGAACAATGTCGAAGGATAAAAAGGTTTGGATTTGGTTTGTGATTTTTAGAGAAGTGAATTGAATTTGTTTGAAATTCTCGTTGCACTAAAGACTATGACGTAGGAGTGAATGCGTCACATATCACCCAAAGGGCATACACTAAACACTTTAGATAAATGAGGAGAAACCCCCCCACTCATCATTTCTCATATACTTAAGGCTCGTGGCGCACAATGTTCATCATTTTTTTATTAAGTGTCTTAGAGTTGTTTAAGATGAGAAGATAAGACACAAAAAAAAAACACTAAAGGGAAACTAAAACCCTAATGTTGTCATGCAAAGTGGTCCTAAAGTTAGGATGAAAAGGACATATACCTAATGTTATCATACAAAGGATGGACCTAAAGTTGATATGAAAAGGGATTATCCTAATTGTTATCATACAAGGATTGAAAGCCTAATGTCTCTCCTACTCCCATCTTAAACAGAGGGACTACGAATCCTAAGGGATCATGTGAGCAAGCACAAGTAAACACCAATCAATTCAATAAAAAATGAAAACAAGAATGAAAATTAAACAAGTTCCAAAAAGAGAAGGAAGATGAAAAAGAAAGAAGGAAATGCAAGATGAATATCATACAAACAAGAAGTCATTATCAAATCAAGATGAAGACAACAAGCACATTCATTTCAATCTCAAACAAAGCAAGCATCACCAATAATAAACAAATATTCACCATCACGAAGCAAGATGAGATGGAGTCAAATGGCACAAGAAACATAGCAGGGCAGCAAGCACAACATCTCATACTTAAGTCAAACCAGTTATCAAAGAGAGAGCACAAGGCAAGTCAAACATACCATTCAAAAGCAAGTCAACACCACATCAAACAAACATGCATACCACCCATCCAAAAAGGGAAAAGCATGAGAACATGGCATGAACATAAGAAGAGATCAACAACATCAACATGATCAACAAGTTCAACAATCAAACATGTACACACAAGATCATACAAGTGGAAATCAAACATGCCTCGAGAGGAATCAAACATCAAATCATCCATACAAGAGAAATAAACATCAAACAAACATCAAACACTCAAATGACTTAAAGAAGGACAAAATAGCACTCAAACATGAATTAAAAACAACATCACCTCAATTTACAATTTTAAATTCAATAAAAAAACAAATAAAAAGACAAATAAACCCTAAAAAAAGGATGAGAAATAGTTAAAGCACAAACAAAAATCCAAGAACAACACTGTAGGTTAGAAACCATCATGCGATCATATGTTAATTTCCTCATAATTTTAAGTGGCTCAAAAATAATTTTAAACTAATTAAAATTAACCAAATAAATCAAAAATACATGGAAAATATCAAAACCATAAATAAAAATCCAAGAAAATCACCATAGGTTCAAAACCATCATAGGATCATATAATATTTTTCTCATAATTTTAAAATGCTTAAAAAAATTTAAACTAATTAAAATTGGCTCAAATAAATTAAAATTCAAGAAAAATAGCAAATGGAAAAATAAAAATGCACAAAAATAAAAATCAGAAAGATAAAAATAAAAGGAAATTTTAGAAAATATTTTTGTATTTTTCTGATTAAAAATGAATTTTCTATGAATTTCTGAAAATAAAATGAATTTAAAAACAAAATAGAAAAAGAAAATAAAACAGAAAAAACAAGATGCATTGGATCTGAGTTCATTAAATGACATGACTAATCCAAAAGCCAGAAAGCGCGCATCCACGGTGGATCCTAGTCAATCTCATCATTTCCAACCAGCGAAAGTCAAACACATCCGATTATAACAAGTGGCATAATGGACGGTGAGATCATCATCTTCAACCTCCAGCCACTGAAAAATCTCAGAGAAATGCAGAAATTAGAAGGTCATTCAAACCATAACCATTGGATCTCATAATGGTTTCATCTGATGCGCTTTTCAAGACGATCTCAACCATATCATCGCGCCATATTTCTTTAAACCATAGCTCACTCGATTTGAAAAAAACCAGAAGAAAAAGCAAACACGGATTTGAAAATTAAACATTAAAACTCAACCAAAACCAAAATCTAACAATCCTAACAACATCAATACATCAAAGACTACATCTTAGAAACAAACTTGAGTTGAAATGGTTAAGAATTGTATCTGTTGAAGTTCAACTTCAAAGCTCTGAAAATGGAGTCCACAAGCTTGATTCAGGCCACGATCCTTCAAGTTCTTGAGCTGGTTAGCTTCAATAAATGTTCGTGAAGCTAACTGAATGGAGAATTTGAGTGTTTAGGGTGTGGAAATGAAAATTCGAAGTTCAAGCTTAAGAGTTCAAATGGGATCTCAGCAGGGTAATTCTAGCTATCAAAGATTGTGAAAATGAGTGGAATGAGTCCCTTATTTATAAGTAAAGCTTTATGAATGTTGAGGGAGAGTGAATGATACCAATTTCAACAAATTCGTGCACACCCGTAACATGAGAAAAGTGTGACTTGAAAATTGTCAAAACTCACTCAAACCTTGTGTTTCAAGGCTCTAATCAACCCAGGAAAGTTGGTTAATCATGTTTAGATTGAATTCATGGTTTAATTTGGTGATTAGAGGCCAATTCAAACAAAATCAATTCTGACTTGAAGTGAAATTCCAACTTTGAAATTCAATTATTTCCAACATGGTTCTCACAATGTAGGAGGCTTTATGAGATGATTCTTCTTGCATTGGATAGAGGATGATACAATCTTTGCAATGTGAAAAGAAAGTATTGATTTGGCAATCTGAGTTGAGAGATATGATCCTTCAAAGTAGCTTCCATGAAAAGGTTCAAAATTTCAAAACACGGAAAAATTTCAAGTCTTTTTAGGGACTAAAAATGACCTATAATGTTTTGATAAAAACAAAGACCTTCCATGAGTTTTTAGCACTTCCACCTTGAATCAAAGTTGTAGTGGACATCTTCAAGTTCATTTTAGAAAATGAATGGGCTCCAAATGATGAAAATTGACCAAGTTGTGACCTTTTGAATTTGACTAGAAAATCCTTCGAAAACTCAAAATGACTTATAATATCTTCAAACTTTTGATGACTTTCCAAGCATAATTGGATCTTTCCTTGCAAAGAGAACTTGTTGGAGATGATGAAAAGAGTTCATTAGACAAAAAACCACCTCAAGATGTTGAAAAATGAAGGATTTATGCCCATTTGATCATAGAATCCACAAATTGCTAAATTAGGTCAAACACCTTGAACCAACTATGAATTTCTTGATTGTTTCTTGCAAAATAAGCCATGGTAAATCATATATGATCTTGAAATGAAGTTTCCTTGAATCACACTTAAAGATGAGGAACCTTTGAGAGCTTGATAATACCATAAATTCAAGAAGAAAACCTTGTTTGAGGTTGAAGAAACATGCTCCTCCTATCTTGAGAAACAAGCCATGATGCCTTGATCCCTTGTCTAGAACAATGTTATCCAAAGAATAAAAATGAAAATGCAATGAAACATAAGCCAAAACCCAAGAGAAAAGATGGGCAAATTTTGGGTGCTACACCATGTACTATTTTTCCCACGTATAAACTCATTCTTATCTTCTATTCTTCAGTGGCTTCTAGATAAATCATTGTTTGAAGCATGAGTTAGAAGATTTTATTTTGATTTAGTTAAGAAACTTTAATCATCAATCAGAAGCTTGGTCATGTCAGTATCTGACTTGAGATTCTTCAGAGTTTTTAGAACCTTAAGTGTTTAATCTTCGGAAGCTTGAGTTCAGAAACTTCAATCATCAATTAGAAGCTTGATCACATCAATATATAACTTGAGATTCTTCAGAGTGTTTAGTACGTTCAGCATTTAATCTTCGGAAGCTTGAGTTCAAAAACTTCAATCATCAATCAGAAGCTTAATCACATCAATATCTGACTTGAGATTCTTTAGAGTTTTTAGAACCTTCAGCATTTAATCTTCAGAAGCTTAAGTTTAGAAACTTCAATCATCAACCAGAAGCTTGATCACATCAATATCTGACTTGAGATTCTTTAGAGTTTTTAGAACCTTCAGCTTTTAGTCTTCGGAAGTTTGAGCAGTCTTCAAAAGTGAATTGATCAGAGTCACACGTCAGAAGCAAGAGCCAAGAGAATGTTGCAGCACCAACATATAGTTTTCTTAGAAGCTTCTCATCCGTGAGTTTGAGCTGAAGCAATTTAGATCAATATATTCAGAAACTTATAGCGTTTCACGTTCAAGAGTCAGAATCAAAGTTGTTTTCTAAATATACACAATAACAAACCGTTAGGGTACCGAAATTATTCTCACACAAATACTGACTTGTTATCATCAAAACTTAGAGATACAGATGCATAACCAAATCTTGTTCTAACATAAAATAAGACAACTCTATTTTGCGAGTCCAAGTAATTGTATGCCAAATTGTAAATATGCATAACAACACCATAGAAGTCGTCTTCACCACCATCTGTAACTCCTTTTATAAATACACTGTTATTTATGGTTTTTTCTCTTCTGTCTAAACCTGAGTGTGAAATTTATAACTCTTTACAAAGTATGTGTGCCATTCAATTTTTGTTTATACAGGGCCTCTAGACAGGTTTCTTAAATGGAGTATTTCTCGAGTCAGTGCAATAATGTATGATAATTGCTCCTTGAACCATGCTGGAAAAGATGCATGTATGTAACCAGTAGTTGCTTTTTTACTAGTGCTTTGAAAATAGGAGGTGTTAAATGCCCTATAAAGAAACATACGTTTAGTTAGAAGGTAATAATTCAATCTGCAAAGATAAATAGGTAGTTGGATTAATACTTACTCAAGATATGGTTTATCTTCAACGTAGTTAATCAAGACATGGGCATGTGCAGATTGCAATTCTTTTTGGGCTAACTAATGCACATTCTCCTTTCCAGAGAGACGACCGGGTAAACTAAAGACTGACAAGGTAAATTGAATTCTTTGGTTAATGTTAAATTCATTCCTTATGCTTCTTGGAGTTAACATCAAATTATTGAAATAATGACCTCAAAAATGTGATGTTTCCCGATGCAAGTAATGTGCACACATTGATTTTTCAACTTTAGCTTTATTTTTCACTAATTGATTTGAATCACCCATGAATCTTTCAAAAGGATACATCCACCTATATTGAACAGGGCCACCGAGATAAGCTTCATATGCAAGATGCACCTGTAGATGTTCCATACCGTCGAAAAAACCAGGTGGAAAAACTCGTTCTAACTTACATAGAATTGCTGGAATATTTTGGTCCAACTTATTGATGTTATCGACTCTTAAAGTTGACGCACAAATATCTCTGAAAAATTGACTTATTTCAGTTAGTGGATTAAGCACATGTTTGGGTAGTGAACCGAACGCAATTGGAAGAAATCCTTCCATGAAAACATGGCAATCATGACTTTTCATTCCATGCAACTTTTCAGTTTTGAAGTCGACACACCTTGCTAAATTTGAAGCATAACCATCAGGTATTCTCAATTCATTTAACCATCAACAAACCGCTTTAGCTTCTTGGGAAGTTAGAGTGTAGTTAGCCTTGCGTTTTAATAATTTTCCATTAGGTCTAGGCTTCAACTCCAAGTCTTTTCTATCATAAAAAATTTCCAGGTCCCTTATAGCCTTCTTATTATCTTTTGTTTTACCTTGAACATCCATCATTGTGTTAAATACATTATAAAAAAAATATTCTCAATATGCATAACATCAAGACTATGTCGCAACAAATTATCTTTTCAATATGGGAGGTCCTAAAATATACTTCTTTTTGTCCAATTGTGGTTGATCCCATATCCTTGAATTCTGCTTGCCTCACCATAATCTGTGAATTTTGGCAGTTCACAAACTCAGATCTATATTTCATCTGGTGATAATCGAGGGGGAGGCAAATCTTTTACTTGTCCGTCTTTTTTGAAATCAGTCTTGTTTCTTCTAAAGACATTGTCTTATGGTACGAATCTGCGGTGACAGTCAAACCATGAACTCCTCCCCCCTCCCCCTAAATTGCAACGTAAAAGCCTTTGTAAAGTCCATGCAATGCGGGCATCCCATTTTGCCACGTGTACCCCAACCAGATAACATTCCATATGCGGGAAAGTCATTAATAGTCCATATCAAGGCAACTCGCAAAGTAAAATTTTGTTTGTGAGATATATCGTAAGTCCATTATACAATCCACAACCTCTTCAAATCATCAATTAAAGGTTATAAATACACATCAACTTCGGCTTTTGGACTTGACGATTATGGAATTAGGCAAGTCAAAAACATGTATGGTTTTATCGTGCACATCACTTGGAGGGAGGTTGTAAAGGGTACGATAACTGGCCAACAAGAATATGCAATTGCAGGCACTTGGACATATGGAGTAAAACCATCAGAACACAATCTGAGTCTGACATTTCTAGGTTCTGCAGCAAAATCAGAATGTATCAGATCAAAATGCTTCCATGCCTCACCATCATATGGATGTTGCATAGTGCCTGAACTTGTTTTGTTGTATGATGTCATGTCATTTGACTTGCATTGTGCATTGAAGCAAACAATATTTTTAACCTTGGTATTATCGGCAAATAAAAGATGGACTTCACTTCTACACATTTTAATTTACTGCTAATGGCTTTACTACGAACTTGATATCTCAGACTCTTACAGAACTTACATTCCTCCAACGCCCCATCATTAGTATCAAAATCATTGTCATAAAACAACATGCAATCATTTATGCAACAATCAACCTTTCTTACTTCTAAACCCAACTTTGACACCAACCTCTTTGCATCATAATAACTTGTAGGGAAGTTGTCTTTCGTTGGAGTCGCATCCAACATCATTTTTGTAAAGAATTCCAAATACTGATCAAGAACATTCCAATTTGACTTGCCGACCAATAATCTCACACACATTGATACTTTTGAGTCTGCTGACCCCTCAAACAATGGCGTATTCATTTATTTCAACAATTGTTAAAATCTTTGCGCTTTCTCATTTGGCAACTCTTCCCCATCAAAATCTTAAGGTTCATCATATGTCACATTTACCCCAAAGGCATTGCCGACCATATCATTGATCAGATTAATTGTTCCTTAAATTTCATATGTGATTGACTGCTTGATGCATGCATATTAGTAGTCTCTAGTATGTTACTCGGCAGTTGTTCTCTATTATATGTCCAAACAATAATTTTTAATGAAACCCCTCCTCTTCAAATGACGTTCCACTTCCTTTAGGTCACTGATTATAAGTCTACATTCACATTTAAGACAAGGACATCTTACTCCTCATTCACTTCGACAACATTCTTGAGAAATTGCCCACGTGATAAACCCTTTAACTCCCTCCTCAAAATTTGGTGAAGTCCACGTCTTCCTGATAATGTTCTATCGTACATCCAGTTACGATAGTAACGAAAATATTATATACTGCACATTTGTACTATCATTATCATTTTAACTAAAAATATGATTTTAATATATGCGAAATATTATAATTTTTAAAAATTATTTTAAAAATAAATACATTTCATATTATATATCTTTAATCAAATTGTACATTTCACAACTATATATATATATATACTACATTTTATAACTATACTTAACATTGTTCTTCCTTAAATTGATATAAATGTTACTTAATATATCGTTATTTATAATATATCTTTCCTTCCTGTATCTTTCCTTGAAAATAAAAATATTACAATTCTGTTTTGAATAAAAATAAAAAATAATCTTTTCGATTTTTAATAAATCTACATAACATAAACATAATGACTATCATAGAAAAATATCATTTCGCACATATCAAATTTTTTTGTTAATAAAACAAATATCATCATAAAAGAAATTTCTTCTATATATTTGAAATTGCACATTTGAGATATATCAAATTTTTTCTATTTTTTTTAAATATTACCGTTTTTGTTTTAAAATTTCTAGGTATTAGACACTATAATATCTAGTTATTACATATTTTTTCTACTTGCTTTAAAATTTACGTTTTTTAAAAATTAGTTTATAAATTTTGTTTGTTTTAAATTCTGTTTTTATTTAAATAAAATTTGTTTATAAAAATAAAATTATATTAATTATTTTTGAAATTAATATTTTTATTATTTGTTTTAAAATTTATGTTTTTACAAAATTATTTTATAAATTTTGTTTGTTTCAAATTCTGTTTTTATTTTTTAAATTTGTTTATAAAAATAAATTTGTTTTTATAAAAATAAAAATTGTTTATAATAATTGTGTTTTGATTATAAAGATTCTGTTTTTAATATATTAACATTTTTTTATAATATATAAATATAACATTATAATTTTTAACCTAATAAAATTTTAAAAAATATTAATGAAAATATTTTTACACAAAAACAAACATTATTTCACAACAACAACAAACCTAATGATAATATTATAATTTTTACACAACAACAACCCAACAACCAAAATATTTCATTCATACAAATCTGGAAAAAAAAAATAATATTTGAAATTGCACAAATACCTCAATGAAGCAACCACAAAACTTGAACAATAATTTTGAATCTTGATGAGTTCTTAAATCTTTCAAATATTATTCCTTGAACAACAAACATTATAAATTTAAAATCAGAAAATATTAATTAAAAATTTTAAAAATAAAATAAAATAAATAGAAGAAGAAATAAATGAATACCTTTGATGCAAAATGAGAATAGAAATACAGCTTGGCAGTGAAGAGAGAATTTAGAAGTGAAGAAAGGGTTGGAAGTGAAGAGGGAAATAGGCTTAACGCAGGGAAAGAAGAAGAGAAGGCAACAGCAAGACAATGAAGAGGGTCTGTTGGGAAATGGATATGGACTACATATATAGGGAAAGTTGTGACGTGACTTACATTTCGCAAGTTAGCCACGTGATTCCCACGTCGAAACAAGCAAGGGTCAAAAGTATTTATTGCATATCTGTACGTGGGATTCCTTGCAACGTTCAATTTTTTATTTTATTTTAGAATTTAATTAGTGACGGAAATTCCATGTGGAAAACTACCCATGTGTTTCCCGCGTCGCAACTTTAAAACATTAAAAGCTAATTTTATTTCTACATTTATTTAGTGACGGGGATTTCACATGGAAAACTACCCATGTGTTTTCCACATCGCAACTTTAAAAATTAAAAGCAAGTCGTCTGCAGTTTCAATTTTCCAATTTATTTTTTGTTTTAACTTCATTAGTGACGAGGAATCCATTTGGGAAAGTAGCCATGTGTTTCCCACGTCGCAACACTTTAACGTTCAAAATATTATCATACCCATCAATTCATACTCAGGTCATGTTTCCCAATGCTTTTTTCTATTTTGAATTTTACTAGCGACGTGATTCCCATATAGGAACCTACCCATGTGTCAAACCATCATTTTAATACAGTCATTTTCTCACTTGCTAATGTTTTTATTTTTGAATTTACGTAGCGACGTGAATTCCACGCCACTACTTAAATTCTGAAAAAATTCAAACTTCTCTCCACTTGAATTGCGGCGTGGAAACCACATCACAATTATCTTTTAAATATGACTTTCCTATGTTTAGACGTATTCTGTATGTTTTAATTATTATAATAATTTAGTGACGTGATATCCACGTCGCAACCCCTTTTTTTGCCACATGTAAATCATGTCATTAAATCACATGGGTAATGACCACTTTTCTTGTAGTGAATGTTTAATAACTTAGGTAATAATTTCAAGCAACTAGTAAAGTTGGAGAATGACATCATAATATCGATTAAAGGCAGAGGGAGTATCAAATTGTGTAACACCCTTCTAACCCCGCGAAATAAATATATATAGATCAGAGTAATTATCATGCATTTCACAAAAGGGTGTCACATAAATTTTCAAATCATTACACAACACCTGTCATGCTCAATAATATAAAAATAACTTTCTGCTTTTCATACACCTTCACATTAACATGTAGCAGCAGATTTGCTTTAATCATGATAGACATAATAAAAGTCTCATGCTCATCTCATTTTTTTATACTTAGGCTTAAAAACCAATTCTTCATATAATTCAAAATAACAACAACAGAATAAAGTAGAGTACATAAAGTATCTCTCAAAATATGAAATCGAAACATTCCCCAGTGTTACATAATCAGAGCATGACTCAACCCAAAATAATTAAAGACACAACTCAAGCTACTCCAACGGCTACCTCGTGCTAGAAGTAACTCTACTCCTCAGTACCTGAGCGATGTCGTATAAAACATCATTCCAACAGAAGGGTGAGAATTCACATAATTATTGAAATTATAAGATAATATATAATTTAAGGCATACAAACATAATCACTATTATTCTCACACTTCAAAAGTTTCGTCAACACCATATTATTCAAGTAACCATACTATTCACATGTATATACCCACAACTCCATAATTCACCAGTTTATCAGTTCCACATATCACACATAATCTCATAGCACATAAATATACATAATGAGACTCAATGCAAAACTCAATGCAAGACTCAATGCAACTCATGCCATTTGGTACCAACACTTGTTATTATTTTTTGGTTTTTACATTTAAACCGGGTCCGTTCCCTAGACCAATAACGCACAAAAAGCTCGTTCCCTAAGCTTTCAAACTCCGCTCTAGGTTTGGGACAAGTCACTAGCTCCCACGGAACTAACAACATTGCCTCTTGACACAAATGATGCGTATGCAAATTCAACAATCATATGCAATTAAGATCATTCCCTAATCTTAATATTCATGCATATCTTCAATAATTCATCATACTTGAATTACCACACATTTGCACATACACAAGCATCAACGCAATTCAACTTCAATTCACAAAACACGCATTCCTATTTAAATGTAAAATAATTAATCATCATCAATAATTAAAAATTCAATACTCAACAAATAGTCAATATTTTAATAAACAATCTATATTTCTAATAAATACTCATATTTTAAGAAATAATTAACATTTATTAATGTATTCAATGTTTCAAATAAATTTTCACTATTTAATATATATTCAGTATTTTAATAAATATTTAATATTTTAATAAATAATATAATATATAATTACACATTTGCTACAGTACCAGAATTAATGAAAATATCCTCATTCATTTGCTATATACCATGGAAATGGTGCTACAACACCTAGAAGTAAGTGGTAATGGTTTACATTGCCTTGTATTTTCATTTCCGCTATAGTATGAGAAAAAGAGTGTCTCATGTTATTACTGATAATTAATGTTTGTACTACATCTCATAGGATATGGGAAGGTTACATTAATTATTACTAAATTCAACATCCTATTTTATCTAATTACTATACGAAATAAAATAAAGGTGCTACATCATACAACTTGGAAAAGCTTACCTTGCCTATATCTTGACCGCTACAGCGTGATGAGGAATGAAAAGTTTCATTTCATTTCCATTACCTTTCCTAATACTGTGCGCTACAAGATCGATATAATGTCTCTTTCTATTTCGCTACAGTGGCAAGGGGAAAAGAAGTACTTTCATTTCCATTAATCTCTTGCTTATCACTACAGTTCTTGATATGTTTTAAAACAGGTATTTCATTCCTAATACTGTTCCAGCTCTACTCTTCAAGAATTATATATATTTCAATTTCAATGGATACTCTAAATATTAAATGGGTCTCTATACTATACCAAATATGTCAATTCCAAACACAATAAAATTAACACATTTTAAAGATTAACATAAAAACCTAACAATTTTCAATCTCATAAAAAGATTGGGGAAATGTATTTCTACCCACTAATCATTATCAAATAATCTCAATAATCATATAAATACTCGCCCTTACCTTAGTTTTTGAATGATTCTTGAGCCTTCTCTCTTGGTTCTTCTTCTTCCCCACCATTCCTTCTCTCTAGCCTCTTTGTTTCTCCTTTCTATCTTGTTCTTTCTTTCTATTCTTTTTTTTACTCTATGCTAAACCCTAACATTTTTCTTAATTTAATTGGGCTTTACTAACTCATTCTCACACTTACTATTCACACTCCAAAATAAGCCCAACTAATTAATCTAGCAATTCTACATTATTTTACCCAATAGAATATATCAAATAAATTAAATCAATCATTTCAAATATGTCCAATAAATCAATTAATCCAAACAACTCAAATAAATCAAATAATTTATATAATCTAATAGATCACTTAATTCATATAAATCAAATATTTCATATAAATTCAATAATTCAACTAATTCAAATATATCAAGTATATCAATTAATTCAAATAAATCACATAAATTAGTTAATTCAATTAGACATAAAATCATACAACTAATCAATTAATTTAATTAATAAATAATTACTAAAAATTGGAGTGTTACAAATTGCATATGAGTGGTATTAACTATGTCATCACACGAGTCTTTTATGTGTTAGAATTGAAGAATAACTTAGCAAGTATAAGCCAATTACATAAAAAAAAACATAACATTATTATTCACGAAGGAGTGTGTAAGATATATCACCCTAGTAAAAATTTGATTATTCAAACCATTATGTCAGTGAAATGACTCGAATGTTTATATTGTCGAATAAAGTAGAAGAATAGAAGTCATCTTGTTTTCTCGCGAGTGCATGTTGGAAATTCAACTACAACCTATGGAGAATTTCACTCAATAAATCTTGATCTCAAGATTGTTTCAACTACAATCTGGAGAAGAAGAAGATGAACAATTTTCTGCAGAGAACTCTCTGTCCAAAACTGTGGAAATTCTGTTATTTCACTTGCAACTATAAACTGTGAATTACAAAATATGATTAAATGAGATGAGATGTTTATAAAATTAGGGTTTCTCTCTATTTATAGATTTAGGTTAGCTTGCACTCCAAGGCAAAACCCAAACTATAAAAGCCCAAAAATATCTAATCTAATCTTTTTAAATCAAATCTGATATTTCTAAATCAAATCTAATCTTTCTAAAACAATGAATTACATATGTAACACACCACCTAATTCATTGTGTCTAAACTATCTACATTCATCATAGTGTGAGGGTAAAGTTCCTCATAGCTAGCTATACTTATTTTAATATTGTCAAAACTTACATAGGTAGAAAAATGTACTTTGGACGATATCATTGTGTCACATATGCATACCTTATTCCTCTTGCGTCAAACATCAGTAAAAACATGTTTAGATACATATAGAAAAAGTACAATATATGCTCCATATAGGTTTGATCATGTTGGTCTAGCTTGCAATATGGTGGAGTGTCGCTACTGCGAAAATCGGCGCCGGCTGAACAGAAGAGTCGCCACCGTACGTTATTTATCCCAAAGGAGGGAAAAGAAACGCTCGAAGTAAACCTAACGCAAAACGGGAAAGGAATGGTCATCGCAACCAAATCCTGGATTCGGGAGTCGGTTACGCAAGGGGAAGGTATTACCACCCCTCACGTCCGTCGTACTCGACGGGATCCACGCTTGTTTTTCTTGTACGGATTGTTATTCTATCTACGCTAAGGGTCAAGGGACAAAAAGAAAAAGAAAGAGTGACTCGGCAGAACACAGTCGTTCTATGCCTACGTATTCCCGTCTGGAACGAGAAATCAGAGTCAACGTAGTTCGCCTACCTACGGGAAAGAAGGGGGGAGGTTGCTCGCTAGGATATCGCATCCTATGCCTACGTACTTCCATACAGCATGAAAGATCAGAGCAAACATAGTTCGGGCCACGTACGACACCAGTTTTGTCTTGACTGTTTTTTATCCTTCTGAAAAGGTTTTCTCCTGATTAAGAGTCCAAGCGGACAAAAATGACTTTTTATTTGTTTGCAGGCTTTTACGTAAGAACTGTTTTTTATGATGTTTGAAATATTATTATGTTTTTGATTGTTTCGGGATGAGAAGAGAAACGACGCTCTAAAAACCTATGGTTGAAAAGGGGAAACAAAACTACCCTAAAGTTGTCATGCATGGGTTAAAACCTAATGTCTGTCATATTTCTCTCTTGCACAGAGGGAAACAGAGATCCTAGGGGATAAACGAAAAAGAAACAGATATATACAGTAAACAGTAAAAATGAATGCAATGCATCAATACAAGCAAGGCAAGGGAGTCCCGCTCTACCTCGAACCTAAGAAAACAACAGGCAAAAGTGAAACAGTATTCACTTTAAACCTAAGGGGAAAGCTGTACAACAAGCAATACAACAAAAGAAAAAAAATAAAACCCAACACCAGCTCTGATAGCAACACCAGCTTCTACAGTAATCAGCTTAAACAGCAACAGCTCTGACAGCTACAGTTGATTAACAGCAAATGACAGTAACACCTTCAAGTAAGACCCCATCTTCAATCTTCAATGATTTCCAAGCTCCAAGTAAGCTCCTATCTTCAAAAATCTCCAAGTTCTAGCAAGCATGAACTTCAACCAGTAAACAGCTTCAAAAAGCAGCAAAACCATAGCTTCAACAGATAACTCTCTTTGACAGGCACAGGCTTTATCTTCACCAATCTTCAATGAACTTCATTCTTCAATAGGTTCCCATCTTCAATGCCACCACTCCAGAAGAGAATCAATTATCAGATTAAATTGAAATGCTAAACAGCTTATTGACAACCAAAGGAAACCTATAAGCACTTAGCATTGTAGGAGAGGGGTTCCCTCAAAGTTCTACTTCTAAAGTATGTCACTCATCCCTCCAAAGGAGGGATGTGAATACCCTAAAAGGACTTTTTGTCATAGGGAGGAACAGAAGCACAAGATGCCTTCTATGTTTGTAAGAAGAAATCAATCTAATCTAAAGCTCTCCCTATATTTCCTATCTCCTAAGTCTTCAAAAGCCACCTTCAAAGAGAAAAGTCTTCATGCCCCAAGCTCCATCCTTTGTATCCAATCATCCTCCTAGTCTTCAGAAGCTCCAACAAGCAAAGCCCACGCCCAAAGCCCAACCAAAGCACCTAAGCAAAAAATGAACAAAACAAACATCCAAGGGGAAGCCCCACAAACAACACACCAATTATATAATGCAAATAAAATGCTAAACTATATTATAAACCTAATTAAATTTCTAAGGGAAACTAAACCATACCCAATATCCCGTATATTCCCTAAAACCTAAGTCAAATACTAAATCCCCAACCTATATTATAAGCTACAACTAATTGTTTTGACATTAATTCTATCCTATAACTTTCTATACAAACTAATGTACTAAGTCCTAAAAATTATACTAAACTATGCTTATCCTAAAAATATAACCTAAGTCTTTATGCTAATGACTTTAATATTCTAAGAAAAAACCCTATAAATCTCTAAAATATTATACCATAAATTCCCTACAAAAACTATAACCTAAATTACCTTTTAACCTATTAAATTCTAATACAAACCCTAAAAGAATATTAATATCTAAACTATATCCTAATATTTTTTAACTACATTCTAACTAAAAGAAATTCCTAAAATCAATTAGCATATTATTAATCCTAAAATATTCTAACTAATATCCTAATAATTTTTCATTCTATTCTAACTTTAAGAAAATAACCTATTATTAATCCTATCTTAAAATTCTAACACATTTAAACTATATCTAAAACAAAAATTAAAATCAAACACTAAGCAAAATATTAAACACAAAATGAATGCAGGAGGGTGTATATTACCTACAGGGATATTCAGTAAAAGGAATACAATAAAGCCCAGCCCATTAAGCCAAATAACACACACAGGAGTGGGAGGTGCGCCCGGGAGTGAGGAAGGTGTGCCAGTAAAAACAATAAACAACACCACAACGTTGGGCTAAGCCCAACACCACTAATTCACACGGGGAGGGGGTGTGATGAGAAAACAAGGGGGTACGCCAGTAAAAACCTGTGTTGGGCCTAAGCCCGAGTCCACCTTCAATCCAACCATCAGTAACACAAAAACCTAGCCTCCCTAATTCCCTTTCCTACTGTTCACCAAACCTCAGAAACTTAAACGACGCAAAACGTACTCTCTCCAACCTCTCTACCTCGCTCTCTCAAACCTTTGCTCAAAATTCCTCACAGACTTGTTCCAATTCCCTCATCACAATCGTTTCATCAATCCAACACAACCTATTACGCTCCAATATCTCTGTCCAAATAATCTTCCCTAACCTAATCTCGCTCCATATTCTACCAAACTGACCTAGTTCTCTAACTAAAACAACAACTACTATAGTCAGAAGAAGAAATTGAATCAAACTTGGAAATATGACGAAGGCTGATGATGAAGATTACTTTGAGGATTTTGAAGCTCGGACGCTCTTGACGACGTTTGAAGCTTTCTGGAAGATCCTTACGAACGTGATGAAGATCTACGAACGTGATGCATATCCACGGAGAAGTTCTGGAAACTGATGATGGCGCGGATGCTTCTGATGAAAATCCTGAGAGTTCTTGACGAAAAGAAGAAAAAACTAGCGGCCTATGAATCTTGATGAAATTCCTTTGAAGAACTTCTTGAAGATTCTCGGCGGTTGTGAAGATTTGTTCGGTGAGATCTTGGAGTGTTGAAATCGGAGGAGATCTGGAGGTTAAGGAAATGAAGGTTCTTGAGCTCGTTGAAAGTTTCCTGGAAAAAAGCTCTTGAATATTGATGGAGTTCTTGGTGAAATCTGAAGAATGATGAACTGGATGAAGATGATGAATGAAGATTTGTGTGAAATTGTTGATAAACTTTGAAGGATCGGAGGATGATCTGGAAAAAAAACCGTATGAAGATTTGGATGATGTTCTTAGTAGATCTGGAAAAAATGCAGATTCATATGAATTTTCCGGTGAAATCAACATTTCCGGCGACGGTTAAGGGTTCCGGCGGTTGTTAGGGCGGTAGGGACAGCGGTTGCATGGCCGGCGGTGGGTGGTTGCATGTACTCCGGTGAGGGGAGTTAGTGGGTTCCACGTGTTTAGAGGGAGGAGGAAAGAGAGACGCGTGGCTGAGTGTGAGTCAGAGAGGGACGCGTGGGAGAGAGAGGGAGGAAGTGGAGTGATGAGTTGTCAGTTTCTGAGAGAAAGAGAAATGAGGTGGCCAAAAAATACTGACACGCGTGGCACTATCATTTATAGGACAAGTGGCGAATTTCTGGACCTTGGGCTTTTGAATTTCTGGATAACTGGCCCACTAAGATGACTAACTCATACTTAATATGAAATTAAACATGATTAAAACGTAATTAATGGAAAATAAAACCTAATTAACTGACAATTAACAAAAACGAAAATGCTAATTAAAATTTCTAATTAACTAAACAAAAATGATTAATGCCCTAACTAGCTACACAATTAACTAATCTAATTAAAATCTATATCACAAAAAACTATTATCTAAAATACTAATAGAACCCAATTAATGCCTAGAAAATTCTAAAAACAAATGAAAGCAATTAACTCCAATAAAAGGGACGCGAGACCAGAATGAAATAAACGGTAAACCCCGGACACCACAATATCCTCAAAAACCACAGTGTAAGCTGAAAACGCCGAGGAGCGCCTGATTTCCCAAAAAATGAACTCCGATTATCAGGACTGGTCTGAAACGTCCGAGATGTGAAAACAGGGTTGTAATCCCGATAACATCAGTATGATTGTGAAAATCCAATGCATGCGGTATGCGAATGCGAATGCAAAAAATGAGCCGAAACGTAAACCAGATGTGGGAATCGGTTGGTCAAATTTTGGGGTGCAACAGCTGCCCCTATTCAAACGGCTTGGACCTGAAGGGTTGAAGAGCGAACGACTTTCAAACATTCAAAGGTAGAAGACGGTTGAATACCAAATAAACCCGAAAATTTGCCAACCGCAGAAATAAACTGCATACTTGCTCGGGGAAAAATATCCAGAATATTGAATCTAGTTGTTATGGCAACAAACTGATCAAACATCTGATAAAGAAACTTGACTTTAGCCCCAGTTACTTGTGTGACACCACAGATAACAAACCCGAAGGTTGGATCAACATGCACTTGATCATCTCGCATCGTAGACAGGAAGAAATATACTCACATCGTCTAGAGATAGACGGAGAGACACCATCCCGAAGGACAAAATCAACATCTATACTTACATCGTCTAAAGATAGACGGAAAGACACTGTCCCGAAGGAAAACAATATCCATACTCACATCATCCAAAGATAGACGGAAAGACACCATCCCGAAGGAAAACAATATCCATACTCACATCGTCCAAAGCTAGACGGAAAGACACCATCCCGAAGGAAAACAACATCCATACTCACATCGTCTGAAGATAGACGGAAAGACACCATCCCGAAGGAAAACAATCTCCATACTCACATCGTCCAAAGATAGACGAAAAGACACCATCCCGAAGGAAAACAATCTCCATACTCACATCGTCTAAAGATAGACAGAAAGACACCATCCTGAAGGAAACCGTCAGTGAGAACTAGCGGAAAGAGAACCATATGAACTTCATCACCATCCATCAAATTTCAGAATCCTTTCGTCTACAGGAATTGATGGAAAGAAAAATATCCTCAAAGGGGCCACATCATCAGCAAGAACCGACAGGAAGAAAACCACCTACAAAGAGCCATGTCGTTAATAAGAATCGACAACTAGGAAAACTGAACATTCTTCAAAGATCCTCGGCGTCAATAAGGATCGACGGCCCTGAAAAACCTTCTTGAAATGTCATCTCATCCAATAAACATAAAGAACGCCGATATCTGAAAGATCGCCTTGAAACCTCTCGTCGTCTAAAGATAGACGGAGAAAACCATATCCAAACTCACGACGTCTAATGATAGATAGAGAAAACTCGCTGGGGGAGACACATCATCAATATGAACTGACGGTAAGGCCTGCTGAAAAATCACCTGCTCAAACTCACAACGTCTAGAGATAGACGGAGAAAACCATAGCCAAACTTACAACGTCTAAGGATAGACGGAGAAAACCACACTAAAGGCCAGATCAACATGCACTTGATCTTATCACATTGTCTAAAGATAGACAGGAAGAAACTTGTCCAAACTTTACATCGTCTAAAGATAGACGGAGATAACCACTTGCTGGAGAAACACATCATCAATAGGAATTGACGGGAAGAGAAGTCTGTCGATATCAGATGACTGATGAGTAAAGTCTAACAGCCGTATATCTAAAAATCAAATAAACCAATGAGCTGTCTGAATAAAGCTGCTGGATAAATGCCCCTGAACTGATTACAAAGTGATTCACGTTGCCACATAAGGTTGATAGAAAAACTGGTTTATGCTTCGTATGCGTATGCGTATGTTTGAATTTTTCTATGGCGTAATGCTCCATACAGGATGGAAATGCTACACATTTGAGGATGAAATGCAAGTATGATGCAAATATGATGATATATGCAAGATGAAAATGCAGGCTCGGGCCGTTGGAGGAAGCTGGACACAAAGAACCACTTCAGCAAAATAAATGCTGAAGGCAAAGCCAACTCCGCTGGGGAACAACCGAACGTGCCAAGCATGATTGGACTACTGTCAGGAAAATCTTACCCGTGCCAATGAATATTGGACTTTTGCTGGGGAAAACAGACGAAATCTTCCTACGTACCGGTGAAGGTTGGATTTTGAAATGATGTGCCAACACGGATTGAGCCTCACAATGATTGCCAATATGGATTAGGCTTCCTGAAAATTGCCAATAAGGATTGGGCTTTAGGCTATCCGTGATGGGTCATATGTAATTGACGCTGAACAACATCCTGTCTGAATTCATAGGTTTTCTGGTGGAAGAGTCAATGGATGGTAACACGACTTCCCGACATTCGTCTTAAACTTGGAGATTGGCGGAATCTGCTTGAGTAGCTCTGAGTAACTCTGATGACACGGAGAAGAACAATTCATTCGCTTCTGATATGCCTCAGCCTGTGGGATCTCTGAGGGGATAGTCCTCAAAAGGAAATCTGAAAATCTGTACCCTGCTGGTCTGATATGAAATGCCCCAGCATTCTGAACCTCGGAGATATACTTCAAATCCAATGCCTCTCGCATAAAGAATAACTTCTGCGCTCTTATAATGGCTTGCCCCTGTCTGCAATGACTTTGCCCCTGATTGGCTGATTTAGTGTAGTGCCTCTAACTTCGAAAAACTTACCGACCTGATTGCCCCGGAATAACTGACTTTGATGACTGACCTCATTGAAGATCACTTGATAAGAGCTTGCCCCGGCTCTTGGAACATTCGGGCATTCTGCATTCTATCCTGATCAGACTTTCCACTCTAGGAAACTTTCCTGCTGTCAAGCGCTTACTCGTAAGTAAAACAAGTTGTTCTGCATAAAAGATATATTAATGCAACACATATGACAGTTTTTACATCCAATCTGTTCACTGGAAAAATGAAAAAAAAAACAATTTATGGCACATAATGCACAAATCATTTATCAGAATATCAACACGGTACCAACATGGTAAGAAGAACCGTTTTAGGAGTCAGTTTCGACGCGATCTTTACCGAAGTATGCTCTCGAAACAAACCTGCTTCAATTAGGACTTTTGAAGGTTGTAACGTGGCCAGGTTCACGGTTTTGAAGGAAAGGATAAAGGCTCAAAGTTTATTTTAACCCACCCATTCTCCTTGATGTTCTCCGGTCCTATGTTCAGCTAATTCGACCTTAGCGCTTACCTCTTAGAGGTTGAAAGATAGGAGTGATAGTTCGAGAAACTATAATTTTCGGGAGTGACAGTCACTCGCTCTTCGTCTTTGACACTTGGGGTCACACGACCTGATTCTCATTTCTGGATTTTCTTTTGTAATCCTTTTCATCTTTTTCCTTTTTTCTCTTTCCCTAACTTTTGCCTGGACTGATTCTTTGGAGTTTCTTTTGATTTTCAAGTCCAGCGGGATGCCCTAATTTTTTGCCTAAGCCACTTGTTTTGAAGTTTGACTTAGCGGGCTTTTTTTCCTCTCTTTTTTTGAACAAGTCGTGTGACACTGGTTGTCTGATTCTTTGGAGAATAATATGATTGTTTCGCTCGTGACATTTAACCATTGCAGTTTTTTAGGCACGACCTATACAGGTGTGATTGATCCTCGAACGAACTCCTTTTGTGATTTGAATGCTTGGTCAAACTAACTGACACCTACCCTGCCCCGAGTTAAGATTTAGGGTTTTTTCACTTTCAGAAAGAAACTCCTACTACTAGGCTCAAAGGGGTTAGCAAGGGATTATCTTCCTTATACCTCCGGTGTTTATGGATTGAAACAATGCCTGTACATTATCAACAGGTTTTATTTCAAGAGCATACAATATCGGAAGCTTGCGCGTCTTTTTAAACTTCGTCATCCTCCCCGGATTCCGCTTAACCAAGCGTTGGATATCTGTAAAAATCAATTAGTGAACACAAATGGATTTAATCAAAACATGCATACTCATTTCATTATCATTAATTGAATGGAAACAACAAGTTTTACAAACAAGATTGCAATTTAAACAGGGAAGGAACTACAAACAAAAAGAAATGACAAGATAAAACATAGGAAAATGCCAGCTTCCGAGAACCGGGCTTTCACATCTGATTCGCTGCTGAACCAGCCATCTTCAAAGTTGTTTATTGAAACCATCCCGCTTAAAACGGCTACCGGGTGAATTGCCTTTCTGACTTCATGGGGTTTTGCTTAGCACGCAGGTTTGACCAATAACGATAAGGCTGTTGACTCTGGAAAGGAGCTGACGTCTGTTGCAAAGACTGGACAAATTGTTGACTTTGAACAGTTGAACCACTTGGAGGTCGAGTCTGAATTATCAGGGACTCCTTTTGTTCAAGCGCTTTCATCCTCAAGCTTGGTCTAGGCACAGGCTGCAACTGAGGACAGGGGGATTCTGACATCAATGATTGCAGAATATACTTCTGATCTACTGCAGCTTCGAGAACGTCCATCATTTTAGTACCAACTGGGATAGGACCATTAGGTACAGTTACGCCGCTCGGCGTGAATTCAATAGCTTTTGCGTTAATCAAGTCTTGAACATTGTGCTTAAAAGCATGACAACTCTTAATATCATGTCCGGGTGCCCCAGAATGAAATTCACACTGCTTACTGGTATCATACCCGTAAGGAATCGTCGTTCCCGTGGGTGGGGCCAATGTTCTTTTTTCCACCAACTTCAAACCTAATAAAGTCTGAAAGAGCTCAGCATACGTTGAAGGCGGCGCCTTAAATACCCTTTTTGGCCTCCCCTCCTGAATTCTTCGCTGAGCCGGATGTATCCTTTGTTATTGTTGCTGGTGTTAATCAACACGTTTTTTAAGCTCAGGTTCCACAGGCACGGGTTCCATAGGCACAGGTGGAACAAACTCCTTCATTGCGGCTTCAGATAGCTGATCACCCTCTTTCCTAAGCACATTCCTGACTACTTCCATGATCAAGCTCATTTGGGTCTTCAGCTGATTATTTTCCTCTTTGAGTATCTTCTGATCCAGACGCAATTCTTGCATGTCTTTCATCATCTGCCCTAGCTGGCTTCGGACTTCAATCAATTCAGCCAGATTTTGTTCCATATCTCTGAGGGAATTCCTGCAACAAACTGGCGAAAACAGGAAATAAGACCCACGGTTCTTATGTACTTGTTATGTGAGAACGCAATGCAGAAAGCAAACACATATTCACGACAAGACAAAGAGAAACTCAAGCTATAAGCACAGAGGTAAACACCTCCCACACATGCAAAACCAACAAAAGCAACACATAAGCACAAATGAGTACGAATACAATGACCCCAGCCAACAATCCTGGTGATGGTCATCAAACAACAATGCACGAGAGCTAAATAGGTCAGCAGGGAAAATAGATGCGACACCCGGCCCATAAACCTCTAGTAGCTTCCTTCATATTCGACTGAGCCCTCAGTTTGACATTCTTCCAACCACACACTTCCAGTGAAGTCTTCCCTAACATTCAATGATGAACCCAGACAGATGGATGAAGGAGAATCATTAATCTGGACAAAACCCTGAGGTGTGATGAAGATCTTGTTAGAGTCTAGCAGATTCTGAACTTGGCTTCTAAGCATTTTACAATCATTTGTCGAATGCCCCTGTGTCCCAACATGGTACTCACAGCGGGCGCTGGCATCAGAACCTGAAGGATAAGGCAGGATCATGGGATTAGTCTCTTTCGGCACTATTAATCCACTTTCGACCAAACCTGGCAACAACTGGCTGTACGACACCGGTAGCCAAGTAAATTGTCTTTCAGGCTTCCTTGGTCTTTGTCGGGCGTGATGACGATAATATGACTGCTGGTTTGAAGTGTCTGAAAACTGAGCCTGAGCCGCTAGAGATTCCGAGACAACATCGCTTCCTTCTTCCCACTCCTCTTGAGAACCAAGAACTGATTCATTCTTATCAACTGGGATATAAGGAGTATCTCGAATCTTTCCATTCTTGATTCCTCTCTCAACAAGCTCTCCCATTATCATCAAGCCCTCAAAGCTTGTACAATTGAACATCATGTCGTAATAACGGCCCTTCAGAGTACCCAAGAAGAGGTTAACCATTTCTCTCTCCAGAATCGGTGGTTGAACACGAGCAGCCAATTCTCTCCATCTTTGCACATACCCCCTAAAGGGTTCATTCTCCGCACAAGATAATTCTTGCAAATGCACGCGAAAAGGAGCCATTTCCAGGTTATAGTCGTACTGCTTCACGAAGGCATTGGCTAAATCCGACCATGATTTGATACTATCACTCTCCAAGTGCATGTACCAGTCCAAAGATGCTCCGATCAAACTAATCATGAGCTTGTCATTGGTGACATGTGAAGTCATTCTTCTGCAGAACATAACCAAATGTAGCTTCGGACAACTATCCCCTTTGTACTTCTCAAAATTGGGCATCTTGAACTTCGGAGGCAACACAAGACCTGGCACCAAACACATGCTCGCAACATTCAAGTTGAGAGTATTCTTACTCATCAGGGCAGCGATCTAATCTTCCAACACCTGAAGTCTTCTCGCATACTCAACAATCCTTGGGTTCTAAATATTAACTTGTGGAACAACTCTTGGAGATGGAACAATCCTTGGATAAGGAACAATCCTCGGAGAATCTGGCGTAGAGAAAGTGAAATTGTGATACTTTGTGTCATTGAGAGAATATGGACCTCTGACAGAGGTTTGCACAGGCTGAGCAACATTGTTCACTGGAGTTCTTTGAACGTTATTCTCTCCTTGATTCACAGTTGTTATGGCTTCCATGAACTGACTCAACTGGTGCTTCAACAATTCAAACTCCGCCCGGGTAACAACCAAGTTCTGCTCTCCTGAAGCCATGGTCTTTCCATATGCTAACTCAAGTCTAATGCGAATGTCGGGAAATCAACTGACGAAGCGGACAAAAATGGGTAAGCTCCCTGTTCCGGCTGAGGATGAATATGCAAAATGAAATGCAAATGCAAACAGACATGCAAAATGCAAAATGCACACACAAGGGATCAAGAGTGCTGTTGAGAAGCCCAATCCATAATATTGGTCTCAAATAGACCCACAATACTGCTCAAACCTGGTCTCAACAAACCAAAACAATACTCCAACCTGGTCTCCAACAGACCCAATAACATTGTCCTCAAATATCAACACCACTGAATCTCAATCAAGAAAACCGGTAATCTGGAGGTCAAGTTACCTGCATACCCCAACCCCTCTCACAGGTAGGTATCCTATCAACTGACACAAGGTATGGCATCCTACGCAGTCGTCGGCATCACAGACTTTCAGGATTGACGATACGATATCCAGAAGGCGTGGCATCATCAAATCCTGAAGAGGCCTCACTTAGCCAACTTCCAAATGATCGGTCCCCAGAGTCGACAATCCAACTAACCAACAACCCCCTCAACCCAAAGGGTTGAAAAAGAAGTCAACCAGAAGAACCTCGTCTGAGCGTGAATTTTGCGGGACACTAGTACATGCAAAGCATGCACGCGCCCACTACTTTCCACAACTAAATCTAGGTGCACTCAAGTCCAGGTCCGGCTTATCTCTCAATCATAGATCCCCCTCCCTACAACACAGCAATAATAATAATAATATAATGCTGAATGTAAATACAGAAAGGTAAATCCATACAAAACCCACGACGGGAAAACAAGCGCTAGGATTGACTCGCATAGGGAACCGTTAGAGTCCCCAGCAGAGTCGCCAGCTGTCGCTACTGCGCAAATCGGCGCCGGCTGAACAGAAGAGTCGCCACCGTGCGTTATTTATCCCAAAGGAGGGAAAGGAAACGCTCGAAGTAAACCTAACGCAAAACGGGAAAGGAATGGTCGTCGCAACCAAATCCTAGATTCGGGAGTCGGTTACGCAAGGGGAAGGTATTAGCACCCCTCGCGTCCGTCGTACTCGACGGGATCCACGCTTGTTTTTCTTGTACGGATTGTTATTCTATCTACGCTAAGGGTCAAGGGACAAAAAGAAAAAGAAAGAGTGACTCGGCAGAACACAGCCGTTCTATGCCTACGTATTCCCATCTGGAACGAGAAATCAGAGTCAATGTAGTTCGCCTACCTACGGGAAAGAAGGGGGGGAGGTTGCTCGCTAGGATATCGCATCCTATGCCTACGTACTTCCACACAGCATGAAAGATCAGAGCAAACGTAGTTCGGGCCACGTACGACACCAGTTTTGTCTTGACTGTTTTTTATCCTTCTGAAAAGGTTTTCTCCTGATTAAGAGTCCAAGCGGACAAAAATGACTTTTGATTTGTTTGCAGCCTTTTACGCAAGAACTATTTTTTATGATGTTTGAAATATTATTGTGTTTTTGATTGTTTCGGGATGAGAAGAGAAACGACGCTCTAAAAACCTATGGTTGAAAAGGGGAAACAAAACTACCCTAAAGTTGTCATGCATGGGTTAAAACCTAATGTCTGTCATATTTCCCTCTTGCACAGAGGGAAACAGATATCCTAGGGGATAAACGAAAAAGAAACAGATATATACAGTAAACAGTAAAAATGAATGCAATGCATCAATACAAGCAAGGCAAGGGAGTCCCGCTCTACCTCGAACCTGAGAAAACAACAGGAAAAAGTGAAATAGTATTCACTTTAAACCTAAAGGGAAAACTGTACAACAAGCAATACAACAAAAGAAAAAAAATAAAACCTAACACCAGCTCTGACAGCAACACCAGCTTCTACAGTAATCATCTTAAACAGCAACAGCTCTGACAGCTACAGTTGATTAACAGCAAATGACAGTAACACCTTCAAGTAAGACCCCATCTTCAATCTTCAATGATTTCCAAGCTCCAAGTAAGCTCCTATCTTCAAAAATCTCCAAGTTCTAGCAAGCATGAACTTCAACTAGTAAACAGCTTCAAAAAGCAGCAAAACCCTAGCTTCAACAGATAACTCTCTTTGACAGGCACAGGCTTTATCTTCACCAATCTTAAATGAACTTCATTCTTCAATAGGTTCCCATCTTCAATGCCACCACTCCAGAAGAGAATCAATTATCAGATTAAATTGAAATGCTAAACAGCTTATTGACAACCAAAGGAAACCTATAAGCACTTAGCATTGTAGGAGAGGGGATCCCTCAAAGTTCTACTTATAAAGTATGTCACTCATCCCTCCAAAGGAGGGATGTGAATACCCTAAAAGGACTTTTTGTCATAGGGAGGAATAGAAGCACAAGATGCCTTCTATGTTTGTAAGAAGAAATCAATCTAATCTAAAGCTCTCCCTATATTTCCTATCTCCTAAGTCTTCAAAAGCCACCTTCAAAGAGAAAAGTATTCATGCCCCAAGCTCCATCCTTTGTATCCAATCATCCTCCTAGTCTTCAGAAGCTCCAACAAGTAAAGCCCACGCCCAAAGCCCAACCAAAGCACCCAAGCAAAAAATGAACAAAACAAACATCCAAGGGGAAGCCCCACAAACAACACACCAATTATATAATGCAAATAAAATGCTAAACTATATTATAAACCTAATTAAATTTCTAAGGGAAACTAAACCATACCCAATATCCCGTATATTCCCTAAAACCTAAGTTAAATACTAAATCCCCAACCTATATTATAAGCTACAACTAATTGTTTTGACATTAATTCTATCCTATAACTTTCTATACAAACTAATGTACTAAGTCCTAAAAATTATACTAAACTATGCTTATCCTAAAAATATAACCTAAGTTTTTATGCTAATGACTTTAATATTCTAAGGAAAAACCCTATAAATCTCTAAAATATTATACCATAAATTCCCTACAAAAACTATAACCTAAATTACCTTTTAACCTATTAAATTCTAATACAAACCCTAAAAGAATATTAATATCTAAACTATATCCTAATATTTTTTAACTACATTCTAACTAAAAGAAATTCCTAAAATCATTTAGCCTATTATTAATCCTAAAATATTCTAACTAATATCCTAATAATTTTTCATTCTATTCTAACTATAAGAAAATAACCTATTATTAATCCTATCTTAAAATTCTAACACATTTAAACTATATCTAAAACAAAAATTAAAATCAAACACTAAGCAAAATATTAAACACAAAATGAATGCAGGAGGGTGTATATTACCTACAGGGATATTCAGTAAAAGGAATACAATAAAGCCCAGCCCATTAAGCCAAATAACACACACAGGAGTGGGAGGTGCGCCCGGGAGTGAGGAAGGTGTGCCAGTAAAAACAATAAACAACACCACAACGTTGGGCTAAGCCCAACACCACTAATTCACACGGGGAGGGGGTGTGATGAGAAAACAAGGGGGTACGCCAGTAAAAACCTGTGTTGGGCCTAAGCCCGAGTCCACCTTCAATCCAACCATCATTAACACAAAAACCTAGCCTCCCTAATTCCCTTTCCTACTGTTCACCAAACCTCAGAAACTTAAACGGCGCAAAACGCACTCTCTCCAACCTCTCTACCTCGCTCTCTCAAACCTTTGCTCAAAATTCCTCACAGACTTGTTCCAATTCCCTCATCACAATCGTTTCATCAATCCAACACAACCTATTACGCTCCAATCTCTCTGTCCAAATAATCTTCCCTAACCTAATCTCACTCCATATTCTACCAAACTGACCTAGTTCTCTAACTAAAACAACAACTACTATAGTCAGAAGAAGAAATTGAATCAAACCTGGAAATATGACGAAGGTTGATGACGAAGATTACTTTGAGGATTTTGAAGCTCGGACGCTCTTGACGATGTTTGAAGCTTTCTGGAAGATCCTAACGAACGTGATGAAGATCTACGAACGTGATGCATATCCACGATGAAATTCTGGAAACTGATGATGGCGCGGATGCTTCTGATGAAAATCCTGAGAGTTCTTGACGAAAAGAAGAAAAAACTAGCGGCCTATGAATGTTGATGAAATTCCTTTGAAGAACTTCTTGAAGATTCTCGGCGGTTGTGAAGATTTGTTCAGTGAGATCTTGGAGTGTTGAAATCGGAGGAGATCTGGAGGTTAAAGAAATGAAGGTTCTTGAGCTCATTGAAAGTTTCCTGGAAAAAAGCTCTTGAATAGTGATGGAGTTCTTGGTGAAATCTGAAGAATGATGAACTGGATGAAGATGATGAATGAAGATTTGTGCGAAATTGTTGATGAACTTTGAAGGATCAGAGGATGATCTGCGGAAAAAAAAATTGTATGAAGATTTGGATGATGTTCTTAGTAGATCTGGAAAAAATGCAGATTCAGATGAATTTTCCGATGAAATCAACATTTCCGGCGACGGTTAAGGGTTCCGACGGTTGTTAGGGCGGTAGGGACGGCGGCTGCATGGCCGGCGGTGGGTGGTTGCATGTACTCCGGTGAGGGGAGTTAGTGGGTTCCACGTGTTTAGAGGGAGGAGGAAAGAGAGACGCGTGGCTGAGTGCGAGTCAGAGAGGGACGCGTGGGAGAGAAAGGGAGGAAGTGGAGTGATGAGTTGTCAGTTTCTGAGAGAAAGAGAAATGAGGTGGCCAAAAAATACTGACACGCGTGGCACTATCATTTATAGGACAAGTGGCGAATTTCTGGACCTTGGGCTTTTGAATTTCTGGATAACTGGCCCACTAAGATGACTAACTCATACTTATTATGAAATTAAACATGATTAAAACGTAATTAATGGAAAATGAAACCTAATTAACTGACAATTAACAAAAACGAAAATGCTAATTAAAATTGCTAATTAACTAAACAAAAATGATTAATGCCCTAACTAACTACACAATTAACTAATCTAATTAAAATCTATATCACAAAAAACTATTATCTAAAATACTAATAGAACCCAATTAATGCCTAGAAAATTCTATAAAATTCTAAAAACAAATGAAAGCAATTAACTCCAATAAAAGGGACGCGAGACCAGACTGAAATAAACGGTAAACCCCGGACACCACAATATCCTCAAAAACCACAGTGTAAGCTGAATACACCAAGGAGCGCCTGATTTCCCAAAAAATGAACTCCGATTATCAGGAATGGTCTGAAACGTCCGAGATGTGAAAACAGGGCTGTAATCCCGATAACATCAGTATGATTGTGAAAATGCAATGCATGCGGTATGCGAATGCGAATGCAAAAAATGAGCCGAAACGTAAACCAGATGTGGGAATCGGTTGGTCAAATTTTGGGGTGCAATATGGAGTATCTCAAAAGTTGCTAAATACATGAAAATATGCATTTTTGCATAATTTATATCTTTGAGTCGACTCAAAGAATGTTCCGGTCGACTCATACAGAAGTTATTTTGCATGGTCTACTCTCAGAAGTGCTCGCGTCGACCCTCCTGTCGAATCATATTGTGTTTATTTCTGTCTATCTAAATTTGTATCCTTTCATCGACGCATGACCTGTTTCGGTCGACGCAAAGTATTGTTTTATGCACAATCTGAAATTCAGGGAAGCTCAGGTCGACCCTTCCCTTTCTATAGGTCGACCGCTCACGCGTTTTCATCAAAAGTCTGTTATGTGAAACTATCAAATGTTTGTTAAGTTGGTTAATTGTGTTTTGACTTGCATATATATTTAGTTGGCTTATACTTCTAATACC
>OZ012741.1:298055259-298080605 GCA_963859935.3 Lathyrus sativus
GGAAAAACCTGATGAAAAAGGGTAAGACAAGGTCATCGTAACCGTTGTCTGGGTTCGGGAGTCGGTTACGCAAGGGGAAGGTATTAGCACCCCTCACGTCCGTCGTACTCGACGGGATCCTCGCTTGTTGTGTTTACTGGGATGGGTTGGTTTTATTCTATCTACCTATCAAGGCTGGCTGAAAAAGAAAAGAAAAATGACTCGGCAAAGCGTCGCACTTTATGCCTACGTATTCTCATCAGAGAATGAGAAATCAGAGTCAACGTAGTTCGGCCTACGAAGGGTTATGGGGGAAGGTAGCTCGCCAAGACATCGCCATCTTGTGCCTACGTACTCTCAACAGGCATGAGAGATCAGAGCATACGTAGTTCGGGAAACCACGGTTTATTTCCTGTCTTTTACGAAAGAAGTGTTTTTTATTATTTTTGCGATTTCAACCGCACTAGAGACTATGACCTGAGAGTGAATGCGTCGCATGTCACCCAAAGGGTACCATACTAAACATCCAGACTGTGGAAAAGAAACTCTCCACAATCCTTTCTCAGATAGCTTAAGGCTCGTAACGTACGAAAGAAATCATTCATGATTACTGTATCTTAAACTGTTTTGAGATGAGAAGAGAACAGGCCCAACTAGGAGGGAGACTATCAAGTCCTACTGTTATCATGCCATGGATTCATCCTATGGTTGAGGTCTGAACAGGGAACTCCTAGAAGTTGTCATGCATAGGTTTCAACCTAAAAGTCTATCATCAAATCCTTATCAAAGGAAATGAGAGTCCTAAGGGATCATGTCAATGATACACCAAACAGACAAAGCATCGGCTTAACAATAAAATGCATGCAATGCAAGTGAGGGAGGAAATGTGTGTGGGCTTCAGCCTCCACAAGCTCATCTCAACCTCAAGCCAGTCATGAAATAACAGTAGTCATACTGAAAAATAAACAACATGCTATCAAGCAATAAACAGTAAACTGCAATCATACAGATAAATGAAATGAAATGCCATCAGGCAAACAAACCACATGGGCAAGGGAGCTGGGCTCTACCGAATATCCGCAAGCAAAGCCACACAGTAACAATACAAGCAGAGGGAGCAACTCAACCTCTAGTGCAATCATGCTCCTAGAGTCTACCTACTCTAGATATGAGCTTATTCTAATGCAACAGACAAATCAAACAAAACACACAATACAGAAAAAGAAAACAGAAGAAAGCTTCAGCTCCTCCAGCAGCAACCCAGTCTTCAGACTTCAATCACTTGCTTTCCAGGTTTCAACCTTACAACATGAGTTTCAACTCATCTTCTCCCTTAAGCTTCAGCTTCTTGATCAGCTCCGCCTTCAGGCTTTACCTAATCTTCAGGGATCTTCAAGTATCAACTTGATCTTCATGCTCTTCAAGCTTCTCACTGAAGTCTTCATCTTCAAGCTCAGGCTCTGCATCTCTCAAGACAATCAAAACTAGAGAAAATCACTTACTGGATAAGCTGGGGGATATTGAACTGCTTATTTGATCACCAAAGGTGACCTATAAGGATCCAATATCAAAGGAAGGGTTCCCTCAAAAGTTCTACCTCCTAGGTATAGCACTTATCCCTCCAAAGGAGAGAGGTGCATACCATGGAAGGACTTTGAATCATAGGGAGGAATGGAGGTGAATGATACCATCCATGTTTGAGAAAGAAATTATCTACATCTAAGCTCTTCCTAATCCTAACCCTAAAAATAAAACAAAAAGAAGAAAGAACAAGCTCCCAAGCTCCTCCATGCCTCTTCAACTCTTCAACCATGCTCCACAAAGAGATACCAAGCTCCTCAACCCAAAGGAAAACTCCAAAGCAAAGCAAACTAAACAAACATGCCCTAAGGCAACACAAACAATCCTTCAATACAAAAATCAACCAAAAATAGCATACTATTATATTAAATCCTAATATAATTTCTAAGGGGTCCTACATACCTACCCTTAAGTCTCATATATGCCCCATAGTCTAAATTGTCCTACAAACCCAAAATCTAAAATTGTTATGGACCTATGTTGAAGTTTTAACCTAATTCTACACTACCTAGAATTACCTAATCAAATCTATCCTAAAAATTATCACAAAAATATGGAATTAATTCAGAGGAACCTAAAACATACATATAACTACCCTAAAAATATTGACCTAAAAATCTAAAGGGAGCTATCCTAAATAAATTCTACAAGTTCACATATCAACTAAAAGAATTAAAAAAGCAATTAAATGTCAAAATATGCAAAAAAATATAAAAGTGAAATAAAATGGCAATTTTATGATTTTATATTTTTCTTGACAGAAAATGGAAGGTGGGAAAAAATTCCCATTGAAAAATATTCATTTTTCAATTTTATATGAATTTTTAAAGATTAAGAAAATTTGGAGTAAAAAATAAAAGGAAAAAATGCAATGGGGTGCAAACAGTACTAATATCCAGTTTAAATTTCACATGGGCCCAACATGAGGGGTTCGAAAAGTAGGGCGCGCCTGGCCCATTGTAAATCAGAAAAAACAATGAAAAAAAACAAAAAGAAAAAGGAAAATTGGCGGTGTAGAAAGCAGGAAAATGTAGTTCAAAATTCCATTGGGCCTGATAGGGGGGGGGGGGGAATAACAAATTTCACTTAAGCCCATGATAGGCGTTAATGAAACGCCGCGTTTCGACGCCCAGCCTTCCCTCTCATGCGCGAAATTTAATCTGGACCGTAGGATCAGTTTTCCAGTCAACAAGTCAGACGCACATCCAACGGCAATGCTATCGTCTTCTTCCTTGAGATGATTAGGGTTTCAGAAACCATTAAAACACAAGCTTCATGCACAGATCTTCCAGCTCATCGTTCTCACTAATCTCTCCCCAAAATTCCATGATATAAGAACCAATCTTGTTCTATTTTCACATAGAACACAACCATGCCATTGGTTTGCATTAACATGGCCTCTATTATCCAAACCGAACGGTATAACCTCATAGATTTCACAATGTAATCAACTTTCGACCTTCACCAAACTCAATATTCTTTACATAAAAATAATCCTTGCATTACACTAATCACAAACAGCTAAAAATCTTGCATCAAAGCTCACTAAATCACTAGTTCTAACTCCATCAAGAATTCGTGTCCATGGATGAAACCTCTCCAATCAGTCCCAAACTCATCAAAATGAACCACCTAGTTGTCTCTAATAGTTTCACACTAATAATTAACCCTAGCCATGCCTAGAATAGGGTGTAGGAATGATTTTGCATACCTTGCTTCTGGGAATGGTAGGTGGTGCAAATCTTCAATCCAAGCCTTGTAGCTCCTCAAGAACACTCCCTAGATGATGAATATTCCTCTGCTTGCAAGAGATTTGATGTAGAGAACTTGTAATTCGAGATCCAATGCAATTTTCTCCCTTGCAAATTCAATGTGAAAGCCTTCAAATCTTCATCAATGGAGTTGCAAATCAATATGAACACAATCAGAAATGTTTATGGAGATGATTTGTGAAGAAAAATGGAATGGTATTGAAGAAGAATCAAGAGATTCAATGCAATTTGCAATGAGGGAATTTTGATATCTTTCACTCTTCTCTACACCAAATAACACCAACTATCACCAACCTTTCACCAATGGAAGTTGTACTCATTATATAGAGAGGTTTAGAAAAGTCTAGAACCTCCTAGAACAATCTAGTAAGAACTTGAATTTTCCATGATATGGTAATTTGCATTTTCATTCTCACCACATGATATATCATGAAAAATGCTTGTAATCTTTGGAAACCAACTTGAATATCTCCTTACATGAGATCTTGGATGAGATACAATGCTTAAACACCTTGTTTATTAAGCTTTTCCTTGTTTTGGTTTGGTACCCCATTATGCAAGCAATCCAATTACAAAGCAACCCTATGAAGCAAGCCTCAAATAAAAATTGTGGCTGAACCATTGTTCTTAGAATGTCATTTTGAGTCAAAATGACCTATCATATGACATGGTTTGGATTTAGAACTTGGGATTTATGATTTTCCATTTCACTTGAATTAACTTATGCCTCATTTTTAGGCAATTTTTATCACTTTTTGATATGAGCCTTTCCAACATCTCATGACCACCCTACTAGCCTTAAAACATCATTCTAAGCAACTTTGATGTTGAAGATTTTTCCATTTGAAGCTTGGAAGTAGGAGATATGGCCTTATGCTTGAAATGACCTATAACTTCCAAATGACCAAAATGCCCTTGGCTTGTCAAAGCCATAAGTTGAGTTCTACAAATCCTATCAAGGACTTCTAGTACTCTCTAGAAGTCTAAGAAGATGATCTTCAACATACATGTTGACCAAGAGATCATAGGAATCATCCTACTAGGGCAAAAGTTGTCTGCAAGTTGGGTGATTTTCAAGGACCCAGATTCACATACCTCAGATGACCTGTAATTTGTCAAAACCATAACTTGAGCTCTGCAAATCCTATCAAGGACTTCTACCACTAAAATTAAAGCTATGAACAATCTCTACAACATTCATGTTATGGGGAAGATGAGATGACAATCACATCTTGAGCCAAAACTGCCTGGAAGATAGGGATCAAACTAGGGGATTTTACACTGTTAATCCTTAGAACCCTAGCTTAAAACTTCTCAAACTCTTCAATCATGATGAGTTGGTCTAGGAATTATCCTTATAACACTTCAATACATCATTCCATGATCACATGGCCCTTGGATTAGGTCTCAACCTTCTCCAAATCATCAGTTGACCTAGGGTTGACCCAGTCAAACCCTAATTCTACCGTTCATGGCTGAATCTTCTGAATTCTTGTATAATGACCTCTATGGTCTTCATGATGGCTTTCAAGACATCTCATAAGCTTTCTCAAAGCTTCAAGCCCATCCTCATAGTCTCAGAATCATCTGAGGAGCACCCACAACTCTCAAGTTATGAGACACACAACCTTGGTTTCAACCAATTCCTCTGAGGATCTCTTGAGCTTTCTGATAAAGGTATCAACCTTCAAACACTTGATGGGTAAACAAATGTTGGTCAAATTTTAGGGTGCAACAGCTTCCCCTATTCAAACGGCTTGAACCTGACTGGGTGAGGAGCGAACGGCCCTCAGCCAATCAAGGTGCGAGACGGTTGAATACCGGTAAACCCGGAAATTTGCCAACTGCACGAGCACACGATACTCTGCGGGGAACAAATCTTCGAGAACTGGAATAGTAGCTGCACAACAACTAGCTGGAGAAATACTGATCTGACATCGCCGTCAGTTATCATCATCAGACAACCAAAACACCCAACATCGCCGCTGGAAGACTAGAGAATCTGACATCGCCGTCAAACAAACGAAATACCCAACATCGCCGCTGGAGAACCAAAGAATCTTACATCGCCGTCGATCAACCAAAATACCCAACATCGCCGCTGGAAGACTAAATCAACTGACATCACCACCAGGCACAAACATCCAACATCACCGCTGGAAAACTAGAGAGTCTTACATACCCAACATCGCCGCTGGAGAACCAAAGAACCCGACATCGCCGTCGAACAACCAAAATATCCAACATCGCCGCTGGAGAACCAAAGGATCTGAATCACCTAACATCGCCGTCAGAAACAAAACACCCAACATCGCCGCTGGAGAACTAAAGAATCTGAGAACCACCCAACATCGCCGCTGGAAAAAATAGAGGATCTGAAAAACACCCAACATCGCCGCCGGAAACACAAAGGATCTGACATCACCGTCAAACAAATATAATCTGACCTTGCCGTCAAGAAAAATATCCAACATCACCGTCGGAAACAAAATCATCTGACATCGCCGCCAGAAATACCCAACATCGCCGCTGGAAACAACCGTAACTCCGGGAAACAAACATCCAACATCGCCGCTGGAGAGCTAGAGAACATGACATCACCGTCAAAAGCAAACATCCAACATCGTCGCTGGAAAGCTAAACCACCTGACATCGCCGCCAGAAACAAACATCCAACATCGCCGCTGGAGAAATAGAGAATATGACATCGCCGCCATAAACGAACATGATCTGAGTTGGGGAGCTAAAGAGTCTGACATCGCTGTCAAAAACATCCAACCTCGCCGCTGGAAAACTGGAGTCTGACATCGCCGTCGAATCCAAAATACCCAACATCGCTGTTGGAAAACTAAATCATCTGACATCGCCGCCAGAAACGAACATAATCCCTACTGGGAAGCTAAAGAGTCTGACATCGCCGTCAAACATAAACATCCAACATCGCCGCTGGAAACGAGCATAATCTGACCTCACCGTCAAACAAACATCCACATGTCCAACATCGCCGCTGGAGACTGAATTAAGAATAATCTGACCTCGCCGTCAAGACAAACATCCAACATCACCGCTGGAAACAAACATGATCTGACCTCGCCGTCAAAACATCCAACATCGCCGCTGGAGAGCTAAACCTGACATCGCCGTCATAAGCAAACAAATATCCAACATCGCCGCTGGAAAAATAGGGAATCTGACATCGCCGTCATAAACCAACATACCCAACATCGCCGCTGGAGAACTACATCAATCTGACCTCGCCGTCGGACAACCAAAACATCCAACATCATCGCTAGAAGATTAAATCACCTGACATCGCCGTCAAACAACCGAAATACCCAACATCGCCGCTGGAGAACTAAATCACCTGACCTCGCCGCCAGAAACAAACGTCCAACATCGCCGCTGGAGAACTAACATAATCTGACCTCGCCGTCAAAACAAACGTCCAACGTCGCCGCTGGAGAACTAACATAATCTGAGAACCACCCAACATCGCCGCTGGAAAACTATCTGACATCGCCGTCAGAACAAATAAAACACCCAACATCGCCGCTGGAGAAGTAGAGAATCTGACATACCCAACATCGCCGCTGGAGAATTAGAGAATCTGACATCGCCGTCAAAAACAAACATAACTCTGAGAGACACTCGACATCTCCGTCGAACAAACATAATCTCTGCTGGGGACTTCAAGAATTGTCTTGACCAAATAACTCCATCGGGGACCTTCAAGAATCATCTTGAACCGATAACCATTCTAGAGACTTCATTCTGTTGGGGGTTCCAGGAATCGTCCTGGGCAACTCTTGTCGGGGACAAACCAATCATGGCTTGAGCAACTTCCAAGGATTCGGCTCTCTTGGGGCTTTAGGAATCATCCTGGGTGATCTTAGCTGGGGACTCTAAGTATCAACTTGAGCAACCAACTCTGGAGACTGCACTGAGGTCTTAAGAATCATCTTAAGCAAACGGCCCTGCTGAGGGATTCAAGAATCATCTTGAACTGAAGACTTCATTGGGGATCTCAAGAATCATCTTGAACTGAAGACTTCGCTGGGGATCTCAAGAATCATTTTGAACTGAAGACTTCGCTGGGGAGAATGTCAGGAATCGTCCTGAGCAACTGATCCTTCGGCGGAACACCTGCAAAACAAGAACGACAACAACCTAGATCATGTTTATTATGCATATGCTTCGGCGCCATGCTTCACACGGTGGAAATGCTATGCGTTTATGCTAAATGCTATGCAGTCATGCACAATGATGCGATCCCGTCAGCAAAATAAATGCCGAGGGGGAAATCCTCCTGTCAAGGAGAAAGAACTACTCAGATAGAGGAATCATCCTACTGAGGAGAACGTGGACACGCTAATATCAATTGGACTCCGTCTGGGGACATGATCTTCAGTTGACCGCTGCAGGGGAACGAAACTCTACGAGAACCTGGACCTGCTGAAGGAAAGCGATATCAATCGTGAGAATAAACTGCGTGGCTGTCCCGGCTACTCTTCTGGAGATAAGACTCTGTGGGGAAACAACTTCAGCTGCTCAATACTCCACTGGGGAACAACCAATCATGGTCTGATCAACGTCCAAGGATTCGGCTCTCTTGGGGATCTGCAAACTCGGCTGAGGAAGGAGAAACCATTTTGCTTCGCTGGAGAGAGTACGACTCTGGGGGAAACACAACATCAGTTGTTCAACGCTCTGCTAGGGAAAACCGATCATGGTCCATACTGCTTCCAAGGATTCGGCTCTCGTGGGGGTTTGCGAACTCAGCCGGGGAGAGAGAAATCATTCTACTTCACTGGAGAGTACGACTTTGATGAGGAATCTCAATTCCGCTGGGGAAGAAGGAATCATCCGACTTCGGGGGAGAGTACAACTCTGCAGGGGAATACAGCATCAGCTGTTCCAACACTCTACTGGGGAAGAGGGAATCATCCGACTTCGGGAGAGAGTACGACTCTGGTGGGGAATCTCAATTCCGCTGGAGACTTCAGTCTGGCACCGCTAGTCGCTGCATACTTCGGCGTACGAACAGTTTCCTACGAGACCTGCACTAGTGACCCGGTGCGAGGGAGAGTGAATTCATGCTTCGACGCTTGAACATTTCTATAAAACCTGCACTTGTGACCCGGTGCTGGGGGAGAAATCATGCTTCGGCGCGTGACTCGGCTGAGGAGGTGACGTTCCTTCAGGACGCATCTGCTTGAGGAAGAGAATCATCTCTGCCTGGGGAGACATATCAATGCTCACGGTCTTGCGTTCAGACTCTGCAGGGAGTGGCCACTGAACTCTGCTGGAGAAGGAGGAATCATCCTGCTTCAGGGATGCGCACGGCGCAATGTCTGGAATATGCTACACCTGTAACAACACAAACAAACAGACAAGATACCCTTCTCAAAGGGGCCTATCAAGGTTATTATCTCGTGACAATATCCAAGTATTCAATTGTTTCAACAATCAGTGGCCTAGGCCAGTAAGTTTATGTATGCGCATTTTATCAAAAACATCGGCGTTTTCATTCGCAAACAAAACAGATAAATGCTAAACAGGCAAACAGAATTGCTGAATAGTATGCATTTTATTGATAATGAACCCTTGAATGGGTAAAAATGTTTTACAACAGAGGCAAGCTCCTGGAATGAGGAAGCCGCGCAAAAATAAAACATAAATATACATCAGTATATACAAATGTCGGCAACGAGCCGTAGACGAACACCATGAGTTGATCCCTCTAAGACCCACTCGACTTCGATACTTCTCCGACGCTTCAGCTTCGGAAGAGATTGATTCAGATAAACGGCCCTCAGGTCCTCCAAACCACTAAACAATGAAAGTCCACACGCGGAACGCAGTCATTTGCTTATTCAAATCCCTAACTTTTGCGTGAACCGCCCTTTACGGGTTTTCAGTTCACCGGGATACCCTTTTTTGCCGAAGCCGCCCAGTGTAGGTTTTCGACTTCGCAGGTGTACATTTTTTTCAATATATCCCTAATTTTTGCCCGAACCTTTTATTCTGTTTTTGGTTCGCCGGGATGCCCCTTTTTTGCCTGGACTCTTTCTTTTTTGTCCAGCGGTTCGCTTTCAAGCAAAGTATTTTTTAACTGCGTCCGCGTTCACCGGGGATGCAAAATCTTCACCATCCATCGTGGATAACAACAAGGCTCCTCCCGATAAGACCTTGCTGACGACGTACGGACCTTCGTAATTCGGAGTCCACTTGCCCCGGTGATCGGAGTGTGGAGGAAGAATCTTCTTCAGGACGAGATCACCCGTCTGAAAGCTTCTAGGACGCACCTTCTTATCATAAGCTTTCTTCATTCGGCTTTGGTACAGACGACCAAATGCAATCGATGCTAACCTCTTCTCGTCCATCAGGCTGAATTGGTTCAAACGATTCGTAATCCATTATGCCTCGTCGAGTTTCACATCAACCAAAACTCGCAAAGAAGGGATCTCCACTTCTAACAGCAGGACAACTTCCATACCGTACACCAAGGAGAATGGAGTTGCCCCGGTCGACGTACGTACCGTCGTACGATAACCGTGCAAGGCAAATGGCAGCATCTCGTGCCAATCTTTGTACGTCACAACCATCTTCTGAACAATCTTCTTTATGTTCTTGTTGGCGGCTTCGACGGTGCCATTCATCTTCGGCCGGTAAGGAGATGAGTTGTGGTGTTTGATCTTGAAGCTCTGGCACAGCTCCTTCATCATCTTGTTATTCAAATTCGAACCATTGTCAGTAATGATTCGCTCGGGAACTCCGTAACGACAGATGATGTCCCTCTTTATGAATTTAGCAACCACCTGCTTGGTCACATTAGCATACGAGGCTGCCTCCACCCACTTGGTGAAGTAGTCGATAGCTACCAGAATGAAACGATGACCGTTGGATGCAGTGGGCTCGATCTTGCCTATCATGTCGATGCCCCACATGGAGAACGGCCACGGGGAGGACATGACATTCAACGGGCACGGCGGCACATGAACTTTGTCAACATAAATCTGGCATTTATAACATCTCTTCGCGAATCTGAAGCAATCCGACTCCATCGTCAGCCAGTAGTATCCTGCTCTCAGGATCTTTCTCGTCATGGCATGCCCGCCGGCGTGCGTACCAAATGTGCCCTCATGGACTTCTTCCATGAGCATACTAGCCTCTTTCTCATCTACACATCTGAGCAGAACGAGATCGTGGTTTCTCTTATACAGCACTCCATCAGGATTGAGATAAAAGTTTCCAGACAGCCTCCTCAGAGTCTTCTTATCCTGGGTTGACGCACCCACAGGATACTCCTTAGTCATAAGGAAAGTCTGGATGTCGTGGAACCATGGCTTGCCGTCGGCGGCATCCTCGATTGCAAAGACAAATGTCGGTCTATCAAGACGCGAAAGCACAATTCTTGGAGCCTCATTCCAAAAATTGACCTTATACATTGAAGCCAACGTGGCTAAGGAATCAGCCATCTGATTTTCAGCTCTGGGTACATGATGAAGTTCCACTCGATCGAAGAACGGAAGCAGCCTTCGGGCATAATTCATGTACGGCACCAAATTAGATTGACGAGTCTCCCACTCCCCTTTAATTTGGTTGATCACAAGCGCTGAGTCACCATATACGTCTAGATTCTTGATTCTCAAATCAATTGCCTCTTCTAGACCCATAATGCATGCTTCGTACTCCGCCTCATTGTTGGTAACTGGAAACGTCAGTGTCGCAGTAAACGGGATGTGGGATCCATGGGGAGTCGTGATGATAGCCCCGATGCCACTTCCATAGGAATTAACCGCTCCATCGAATATCAACTTCCACTGAGACTTCCTATCTGGCCCCTCGCCGGGCAACGGCTCATTGCAATCCTTCGCTTTGAGAAACATAATATCCTCGTTAGGGAATTCGAACTTCACCGGCTGGTAATCCTCGATCGGCTGCTCGGCAAGGTAATCAGACAATACGCTTCCCTTGATGGCCTTCTGGGACACGTACTGAATATCATATTCCGTTAACACCATTTGCCATCTGGCAATCCTGCCCGAAAGAGCCTGCTTCTCGAAGACGTACTTGATCGGATCCATCTTCGAAATTAGCATAGTGGTGTGATTGAGCATGTACTGTCGTAGACGTTTGGCAGCCCAAGCTAGTGCACAACACGTCTTCTCCAGCATCGAGTATCGAGATTCACACTCAGTGAACTTTTTACTCAAGTAGTAAATGGCATGCTCTTTTCTGCCCGTCTCGTCGTGCTGACCGAGAATACACCCCATACTATTCTCCAGAACCGTCAGGTACATGATTAATGGCCGTCCAGCCACTGGGGGTATCAAGATTGGAGGTTCTTGAAGATACTGCTTTATCTTGTCGAATGCCTTCTGGCAATCTTCATTCCAAGTAATCTCCTGCTCTTTCTTTAAAAGCTTGAACATCGGTTCACAAGTGGCTGTGAGCTGAGAGATAAACCTTGCAATGTAGTTTATTTGGCCCAGGAAACCACGAATTTCCTTTTCTGTTTTCGGCGCTGGCATTTCTTGAATGGCCTTTATTTTCGCAGGATCAACCTCGATACCTCGTTCACTAACGATAAACCCCATCAACTTTCCGGACCACACTCCGAAAGTGCACTTGTTAGGATTCAGCCTCAGCCTGAACTTCCTAAGCCTCTCAAAAAGCTTCAATAAGTTGACCAGATGCTCTTCCTCCGTTTGGGACTTTGCAATCATGTCATCAACATAGACCTCGATCTCATGATGAATCATATCATGAAACAAAGTCACCATTGCTCATTGGTAAGTGGCCCCTGCGTTCTTCAGACCGAAGGGCATTACCTTATACAAAATGTTCCCCAGGGGGTGATAAACGTTGTTTTCTCCATGTCCTCCGGTGCCATCTTGATCTGATTGTAACCGGAGAAGCCATCCATGAACAAAAACACGGAGAACTGGGCTGTGTTGTCGACCAACACATCGATATAAGGCAACGAGAAATCATCTTTAGGGCTCACCCTATTCAAATCCCGATAATCGACGCACATGCGTACCTTACCATCTTTCTTCGGTACAGGCACTATGTTGGCGACCCACGGAGGGTAAGTGGTGACGGCTAAAAACCCTGCGTCCAACTGCTTATGGACTTCTTCTTTGATTTTTACAGCCATGTCTGGTCTCGTCCTCCTAAGCTTCTGCTTGACTGGAGGGCAATCTTCACGCAATGGCAAGTGGTGGACCACGATGTCCGTGTCAAGTCCGGGCATATCTTCGTATGACCAAGCAAAGACGTCACTATACTCTTGAAGCATCTCGACCAATCTCTGCTTGACATCACTCTGCAGCGCAACCCCTACTCTGACATTTCTGACGAGCTCTTCAGAACCCAGGTTTACGATCTCAATATCCTCCTCGTAAGGCAGAATAATCTTTTCCTCTTGTTTCAACAAGCGGGCCAACTCTTCCGGAAGGTCTTCGTCTTCATCAATCTCTTCCTCGGCTTGATAGATCGGGCAATCGAAGTCGTAGTGAGCCGTAGAAGGTCCAGAGTCGATGTCATCTGTTATGTGGATCCTGTAATAACAAGGGTTAAGTTTAAAACAAGAATATGCAGGTTAGCACAAACCCCGTTGCCATTTTACTGTTTTTCAAAACAAATATAAAACAGGAATAACAGAGAACACAATATTTGCACACGAAGAAAACGCCTTTGATTTATTAACAAAATGCATGTACATAATCCAACAATGCCCTGACAATAAAACCGCTATGCCCCGGGTAGGACATAGGGTTGTACAATGATTGCAAAAAGTAAATTATTACTCTTCACTTGTCAGTTGGATAATTTCCTTGATGGTCCAATTGTTGAGGCGCTCGTCCGGCTTGCTTGGCTGAATCCAAGAGTCGAGATCACAATCGCTATCCCCGCCGTCTTCAAACGCCGCGTTGATGCTTTCGAAAATCACTCCGCCACTGGTAAATAGGATCGGCCCCTTACCACGAGACGAACTGCTAGACGAAGAAGAAGAAGCTTCAGCTTCAGGAGAGTACCCCAATCCAAACTTATCCTGCTTGATCGGTATCTCCAAAATATGCCCCCAGCCTGGGGTAGAACCGGCTTCGACGACGGCCCGAGCTTCCTTGAACGAGGAGAGATTCATCTCTGGCTTCTCTGTGACGACAGGAGCTACCTCTTTCACCTTGACGGCTTCAAATGCTTGGCAGAGAGTTTCATGGATTTCGCCATCCATTTCAACATACTTAAAGGATGACAAATGGCTTACCATTATGTCCTCCTCACCACACACGGTTACTATGCTTCCCCCGACAGCATATTTGAGCTTTTGATGCAACGTGGACGTCACGGCACCAGCAGCATGGATCCATGGCCAACCTAAGAGGCAACTGTAGGCAGGCATGATGTCCATGATATAAAAAACTGTGTCAAACGTTTCCGGACCAACTTGAATCGGCAGGGTCAACTCTCCGAAAACGTGGCGCTTAGTTCCGTCAAATGCTTTCACCACCAGATCACTGGGTGTGCAAAGCAATCCACGAGTGTCCAACTTCATTAATGCCTTCTTCAGAAGCACATTAAGTGACGAACCCGTGTCCACCAGGACATGCGACATGATTGTGCCTCTGCACTCTATCGAGATGTGCAAGGCGCTGTTGTGATCTCTCCCTTTAGGAGTCAGCTCTAAATATGTGAAACCTAGCCCGTTGCCAGCATTAACATGGGATACACCCTCTTCTAGCTGATTCACTGATATCTCTTGCGGTACGTAGGCAGCATTCAATACCTTCAGTAGCGCGTTGCGGTGCGCTTCAGAACACAGCAACAAGTTGAGAATAGAAATCTTCGACGGCGTCTGATGAAGATGGTCTAAAATCTTGTAGTCACTCTTCTTGATTAACCGCATAAACTCCTCGGCATCCTTGACAAGCAAATCCTTCTCTGCCCCACGCGGGACCTCTTCGACGACTTTGCTTTTACCCTTATCGGCCACATCAGCTCTGACCGCTTTCTCTGCCACAACCTCTGTCGGTGCGAACACTCTTCCGCTACGGGTAATACCACTGATTCCTGCGAGATTCTGCACAGTCGACCCATACGGCTCCAGCTCTAACCTCTGACCATTGCAATAGACTTCGGCGCCGTAATGCCATGGAACGGTGTTAGTTCTCTCGAATGGGATCGGCCCAGCTTTGGTAATAGTGATTGTAGGCGGTCGGGGCGCAGAAATAGTAATTGGTTGGCGAGGAATGGTGATGGTGGCAACTTCATCGGCCTGCTCCAACACAACCTCTCCCGATACACTTTCAGCCCTTCGGCTGAACTGCAAAATACCCTCAGTCATCAGACTTTGGATTCCTTCTACCAGCTGCTCACACCCATCAGAATATGTAGCACAATCCATGCATAACTCTCCGCATCCTGGAAAGAACCCTTTCTTCAACAACTTAGCTTTGACGAAACTAAGCGGCGTCTTTAAGTCTTTGACATCAGTCAACAGATCTGCACTCTCTTCTTCGATAATGGCGTTCACTCCGCCTCCCCTATGATTCGGCATAGGATTTTTCGTGACATTGGGCACATTATCGGAGAAATTAATAATCTTGGCATCTACCAGGTCCTTCACCTTGTGCTTAAAGGTTTTGCAGTTCTCGATTGTATGGCCAGGTGCCCCTGTATGGAAGTCGCAAGTGGCATTTGCATCGTACCCTGGTGGAGGTGCCCCTGTCAAGGGAGCCATCATCCTCTTCTGAACCAACTGAAGCTGAAGCAAAGTCTGCAAGAGTTGCGCATACGACATAGGCGGTGCTTCGAAGTGACGGTTTGTCAAAGGTGCCCGATTCTGGTACTTTCTATATCCCTGATGATTCTGTTGCTGCGGCTGCTGCTGCTGCTGCTGCGGAGCTGCTGGGATATTTATACTGGCTATCTGCTGCTGAGGGCCCTTGCCCTTCCTCCGAGCATTGGTCACAGCGCTCGCTTCGCCTTCTCGACGTTTACCAGCATAAGGTTTCTTTCCACCTCCTCCAGCTGAGGATGATTCGCCTTGAATTTTCCCGATCATGATACCATTCTCGACGTGCTCGCCCATGGTAATGAGAGCTGAGAACGTCCCCGACATACCGCTGACTAACTTTTCATAGTAGATTCCCGGGAGGGTAGCAACAAACATCTGCACGAGCTCGCGCTCAACCATCGGCGGTTGAACCCGAGCAGCCAACTCACGCCACCGCTGGGCGTACTCCTTAAATCCTTCATTATTCCGCTGTGAAAGGTTCTGGAGCTGGACTCGGTTTGGGGCCAAGTCGCTATTGTACTGATAGTGGAGGACAAACGCTTCTGCAAGATCTTTCCAGGTGCGCACGGTAGTGGGCTCCAAGCCCATGTACCACTCGAGGGATGGCCCAGAAAGACTATCTTGGAAGAAGTGCATCAGCAACTTCTAATCTTCGGAATAGGCAGACATCTTCCTATAGTACGATTGCAGGTGGACACGAGGGCAAGTGGTGCCCTTATATTTCTCAAAGACAGGCCCCTTGAACTTAGGAGGTACCTTAAAATCAACAATTAACCCCAGCTTGGACATATCAACGCCCAAAGTATTCTGATTCTCGATGTCTCTCATTTTATCTTCAAGTGCTTTGAATCTGAGCCGCGCTTCAGCATTCAGCTCCGCTTCCACACCTCTTTGAGAAAACACATCATCTTGATGATCCTCAAGCCACGGTTGAGGCACCAACAGATTCCCGACGCCAGCATTGTCGTTGACCGGCCCGATGTTGACATTAGCTCCCAGACTACCATTGTCGACGCCCGTCGCATTGAGTCCGATGTTGGCCATCATGTTGCCATTAGCACTGTCGTTGCCCCCGGCAACAGGAACACCATTCTGCGGAGTATCCACTGGTGGAGGGGTAGGCACAGCCCCGCCATGAAGTATGCCGTTGCTATCAACCCTGGAGATCAAAGGTTGAACCAAAGTTCGGAGTTGGTCCTGACCATTGGCGACTACCTGCATCAGTTCCATGAATCGATCCATTCGCTCACGGAGCTCCTGCACATGTGACTGCACTTGATCCATGATCCTTGTCTGATTAGCTCGAGTTGAATAACGGTGAATTAGTCTCTGATCAATCCTGGAATCACCGGGAACAGTCTGGGACCTGTGAACCTGAAAAAAACCTTCAAACACTAAAGGTTAGGAAAAACAACAAAATGTACGACATGCAAATGCTTCATGCAGATGCATGCGTGTGTCTGTGTGCTTGGGAGATTTCCCCTGATCCTAGTGCCTGAGTGCCAGTGTTGATAATAATAATAATAAGAAGAAGTCTGAGCCCAATCATGGAAACATCAATCTCATATATAAAAGGAAAGGCCTATCAAGGCAATACATAGCATCAGCAAGTACAAGACAAATCAACAGCGTGACCTCAGCCAACAAGCCTGGTGATGGTCAGCATACAACAAAGATCAAAACAAAAGGAATACAAGCTAGTCAAGTACGGCCACGGGCGCGATACTCTGCTAATAACTCCTTCGTCTTTGGATGATCTGGCAAAGTGAGCAACCCCTCGACGAGTAGTTCCCTCTGCGCAATGGTATACTGAAGTCCCTGAACTGAGCTTTCCCATGCCCCTTCGCCGAAGCAATCTTCCAGTTTCCGTTTCTTAGACTCAAACATCAGCTTGTGCTCCTTCAGGTTGCCAAGTGCTTTGTTGAGCTGGCCTTCGGCGGCGTATCTGCGGGCGGTTTCTTCATCAAACATTCGCTCACTGTCCTTCAGCTCGGCTTCCAGCTTGGAGATCTGCAGCATCAGCTTATCCTCCCGCTCCTTCCTGGTGGCCAGGGAAGCCTTCCAGTGCTGGTTGAACTTAGATATCCTCCGATATGCCTCGTCCAAATGCTGCTTCTTCGTAGCCAATACGTCATTAACAACCCTGAAGTCTTGAACCATGCGCTCACGATCGGCAATCTGCTTCGCCAGATCTGCACCCAGTTGGTTCACCAACTCTGTTTGCTTTTTGAAAGCATGCACGGCCTCGTTCCTTTCACTTCGAAGCTGAGCTAACTCCTTCTCCAGTTCCGCGTTGGCCCGCTTCAATTCATCCCGCTCAGCTAATACCTGGTTATGCTGATGAATGGGCATAGTAGTAGGCTCTTCGATTGTTGGAGGACTTTCTGGCTTGACCTGAGGAAATGGCATCCCTATAGCATTGGCTCTGGCTCTGATCCATGCTGAATATGGAGGGTAGGCTTGACTGTTGCTTTTTCCCAACAAAGGCTTTCCTCGCTTACTGATACTGTTCCATGCACGCTGAAGCTTGGATAACAGATCCCCTTCTAAAGTACCCGTGAGGTACAGAGATTCCTGTACCTCTTCCTCCTTCGGCGGAGTCCTCAAAGCATACGCGAATTGTCGAACCAGCAACGACGGATTGTAGTTTATGCAGCCCTTCCTACCTATCAGAGGTACATTAGGAAACCCGCTGCAACTGAAGATCATCTCAGTACCCAACCTGTCTCTGTCGAACCAATCAACATCTTCTGTAGATAAACTCATCAGACGCTCAGGCCATTCAGCTGTGGCTGCAGACAAGACGAAAGGACCCCTCTTGGGCAGATGGCTATCAAGCCACTTGTACAGCAAAGGAACGCAGCATGAGACATTCTTCCCTCTCCGGTTCTCATTCTTGTAATGGACTGAGTGATAGACATCTCCGATCAGAGTAGGGACTGGATTCCCTGAAGCAAAGATGTGAAATGCATCAAAGTCTACGAAATCGGGCATGTTGGGGAACAGGATAATGCCATATATGCATAAAGCGAGGATGGCATTGAACGCGTCCCAACATCCATCCTTAGCACACTGCTGGGCCTTAACTACCAGAAACTGCAAAGAGAACCCAGGAACCTTGTTCCAACTAGTCAGCACTAACTCAGAGGCGTCCAAATAAAGTGAAGAAGCTAAACCAGCCAGATCAGGCTCAGCATTCATGTGGACAAAAGGCACCTGCCTTTTGATCGACACACCCAGCAAATCAGCATATTCTTCCAGCGTCGGCGCGAGAACGAAGTCCTGAAGAGTGAAACACCTCAGCGGAGGGTCATAGAATTGCAACAGAGCATGCAACCCATTCAACTCGAATGCAGAAGGCTTGCAAACCAAACTGAGCAGCCTGCCATAAGATTTTCTGAACTCATCCTTCACAGAATCACCTGCTAGAGCTATCAAACCAGTCAACTTCGACACATCAGGGGTCGGAAACTTGTACGCAACGGTCTTCCTGAGAGAGGCCATAACAATACAATAGGAGGCAAGAAATCCTGGATCGGGGAAACGGTACCTGCAACACAGACACACGTTAATGAAATGCAAATGAACATGCAAACTAATGCAAAATGCAGTCATGCAATAATATATCCAGGAACTGCTGTTGAGGAGATTTTGTATCAACAATCACTGATGAGAAGAAAACCCCGGTGTAAGACCACAGATCTGATCTGCCAAGAACAACCATCTGATAGGACCATATACATAGGATCATAATTCTGCTCTGTCGAGAACAAATGTCTGATAATAAGGACCTCGGAGGTATGATCAAGAAATATCCGCTGATGAAGTCTTCAGACCCCAAATCAAAAATCTTCCCTATCAAGAACAAACATATAGCTGCTAATGAGATCTTCAGACCCCAGTCAAAATCTGCTCTATCAAGAACAAACAACATCTGCCGATGAGATCTTCAGACCCCAAAAATCTGCTCTATCAAGAACAAACAACTGATGGCAATACTCTGATCAAAACCTGCTCTATCAAGAACAGACATACACCTGATGATAAGATCCTCTGATCAAAACCTGCTCTATCAAGAACATACAAATCTGCAACTGAGAAACCCTGGTACCAATAAAACTGATTCACTGTCGAGAAAACCAGGTAGTCTGAAGGTCAAGGTTTCCTGCAATGAACCCAATCCCACTCACAGGTATGGACCTAAACTGACTCAAGGTACGACATCCTATGCGTTCATCAGTGTCACAGACTTTCAAGAGGGGTGATGCGATACCCAGAAGGTGTGGCATCACCAGCTCATGAAGCGACCTCACTTAGCTGAATCACAAATGATCGGTCCCCAAAGTCGACAATCCACCAAACCAGCAACCGTCTCAACCCAAAGGGTTGAAAGTGAAGCCAACCGGATGAACCTCGTCTGAGCGTGGATTTCATGAGACACTAGTGCCTGCAAAGCAAGCACGCGCCTACTAATTTCCACTCTAAGTCTATAGTGCACTCAAGCCTGGGTCTGGCTTCTCACTCATCAGAACTCCCATCCCACAACAGCATAAATAATCATATTATACTGAAAATAAAATGCGGGAAATAAAGTGCGAGAAGTAAAATGCGATAAATAAACGCAACCCAACAAGTAAACATACAAGCGGTAGGATTGACTCGCAGGGAACCGTTGGAGTCCCCAGCAGAGTCGCCAGCTGTCGCTTGCGCGAAAATAAGGTGTCGGCATGACAGAAGAGTCGCCACCTTTCGTTATTTATCCCTTAGAGCGGGAAAGGAAAAGATCGGAAAAACCTGACGAAAAAGGGTAAGACAAGGTCATCACAACCATTGTCTGGGTTCGGGAGTCGGTTACGCAAGGGGAAGGTATTAGCACCCCTCACGTCCGTCGTACTCGACGGGATCCTCTCTTGTTGTGTTTACTGGGATGGGTTGGTTTTATTCTATCTACCTATCAAGGCTGGCTGAAAAAGAAAAGAAAAATGACTCGGCAAAGCGTCGCACTTTATGCCTACGTATTCTCATCAGAGAATGAGAAATCAGAGTCAACGTAGTTCGGCCTACGAAGGGTTATGGGGGAAGGTAGCTCGCCAAGACATCGCCATCTTGTGCCTACGTACTCTCAACAGGCATGAGAGATCAGAACATACGTAGTTCGGGAAACCACGGTTTATTTCCTGTCTTTTACGAAAGAAGTGTTTTTTATTGTGTTTGCGATTTCAACTGCACTAGAGACTATGACCTGAGAGTGAATGCGTCGCATGTCACCCAAAGGGTACCATACTAAACATCCAGATTATGGAAAAGAAACTCTCCCACAATCCTTTCTCAGATAGCTTAAGGCTCGTAATGTACGAAAGAAATCATTCATGATTACTGTATCTTAAACTGTTTTGAGATGAGAAGAGAACAGGCCCAACTAGACTATCAAGTCCTACTGTTATCATGCCATGGATTCATCCTATGGTTGAGGTCTGAACAGGGAACTCCTAGAAGTTGTCATGCATAGGTTTCAACCTAAAAGTCTATCATCAAATCCTTATCAAAGGAAATGAGAGTCCTAAGGGATCATGTCAATGATACACCAAATAGACAAAGCATCGGCTTAACAGTAAAATGCATGCAATGCAAGTGAGGGAGGAAATGTGTGTGGGGCTTCAGCCTCCACAAGCTCGTCTCAACCTCAAGCCAGTCATGAAATAACAGTAGTCATACTGAAAAATAAACAACATGCTATCAAGCAATAAACAGTAAAATGCAATCATACAGATAAATGAAATGAAATGCCATCAGGCAAACAAACCACATGGGCAAGGGAGTTGGGCTCTACCGAATACCCGCAAGCAAAGCCACACAGTAACAATACAAGCAGAGGGAGCAACTCAACCTCTAGTGCAATCATGCTCCTAGAGTCTACCTATTCTAGATATGAGCTTATTCTAATGCAACAGACAAATAAAACAAAACACACAATACAGAAAAAGAAAACAGAAGAAAGCTTCAGCTCCTCCAGCAGCAACCCAGTCTTCAGACTTCAATCACTTGCTTTCCAGGTTTCAACCTTACAACATGAGTTTCAACTCATCTTCTCCCTTAAGCTTCAGCTTCTTGATCAGCTCCACCTTCAGGCTTCACCTAATCTTCAGGGATCTTCAAGTATCAACTTGATCTTCATGCTCTTCAAGCTTCTCACTGAAGTCTTCATCTTCAAGCTCAGGCTCTACATCTCTCAAGACAATCAAAACCAGAGAAAATCACTTACTGGATAAGCTGGGGGATATTGAACTGCTTATTTGATCACCAAAGGTGACCTATAAGGATCCAATATCAAAGGAAGGGTTCCCTCAAAAGTTCTACCTCCTAGGTATAGCACTTATCCCTCCAAAGGAGAGAGGTGCATACCATGGAAGGACTTTGAATCATAGGGAGGAATGGAGGTGAATGATACCATCCATGTTTGAGAAAGAAATTATCTACATCTAAGCTCTTCCTAATCCTAACCCTAAAAACAAAACAAAAAGAAGAAAGAACAAGCTCCCAAGCTCCTTCATGCCTCTTCAACTCTTCAACCATGCTCCACAAAGAGATACCAAGCTCCTCAACCCAAAGGAAAACTCCAAAGCAAAGCAAACTAAACAAACATGCCCTAAAGGCAACACAAACAATCCTTCAATACAAAAATCAACCAAAAATAGCATACTATTATATTAAATCCTAATATAATTTCTAAGGGGTCCTGCATACCTACCCTTAAGTCCCATATATGCCCCATAGTATAAATTGTCCTACAAACCCAAAATTTAAAATTGTTATGGACCTATGTTGAAGTTTTAACCTAATTCTACACTACCTAGAATTACCTAATCAAAACTATCCTAAAAATTATCACAAAAATATGGAATTTAATTCAGGGGGAACCTAAAACATACATCTAACTACCCTAAAAAGATTGACCTAAAAATCTAAAGGGAGCTATCCTAACTAAATTCTACAAGTTCACATATCAACTAAAAGAATTAAAAAAGCAATTAAATGTCAAAATATGCAAAAAAATATAAAAGTGAAATAAAATGGCAATTTTATGATTTTATATTTTTCTTGACAGAGAATAGAAGGTGGGAAAAAATTCCCATTGAAAAATATTCATTTTTCAATTTTATATGAATTTTTAAAGATTAAGAAAATTTGGAGTAAAAAATAAAAGGAAAAAATGCAATGGGGTGCAAACAGTACTAATATCCAGTTTAAATTTCACATGGGCCCAACATGAGGGGTGCGAAAAGTAGGGTGCGCCTGGCCCATTGTAAATCAGAAAAAACAATGAAAAAAACAAAAAGAAAAAGGAAAATTGGCGGTGTAGAAAGCAGGAAAATGTAGTTCAAGATTCCATTGGGCCTGATAGGGGGGATAACAAATTTCACTTAAGCCCATGATAGGCGTTAATGAAACGCCGCGTTTCTACGCCCAGCCTTCCCTCTCATGCGTGAAATTTAATTTGGACCGTAGGATCAGTTTTCCAGTCAACAAGTCAGACGCACATCCAACAGCAATGCTATCGTCTTCTTCCTTGAGATGATTAGGGTTTCAGAAACCATTAAAACACAAGCTTCATGCACAGATCTTCCAGCTCATCGTTCTCACTCATCTCTCCCCCAAATTCCACGATATAAGAACCAATCTTGTTCTATTTTTCACGTAGAACACAACCATGCCATTGGTTTGCATTAACATGGCCTCTATTATCCAAACCGAACGGTATAACCTCATAGATTTCACAATGTGATCAACTTTCGACCTTCACCAAACTCAATATTCTTTACATAAAAATAATCCTTGCATTACACTAATCACAACCAGCTAAAAATCTTGCATCAAAGCTCATGAAATCACTAGTTCTAACTCCATCAAGAATTCGTGTCCATGGATGAAACCTCTCCAATCAGTCTCAAACTCATCAAAATGAACCACCTAATTGTCTCTAATAGTTTCACACTAATAATTAACCCTAGCCATGCCTAGAATAGGGTGTAGGAATGATTTTGCATACCTTGCTTCTGGGAATGGTAGGTGGTGCAAATCTTCAATCCAAGCCTTGTAGCTCCTCAAGAACACTCCCTAGATGATGAATATTCCTCTGCTTGCAAGAGATTTGATGTAGAGAACTTGTAATTCGAGATCCAATGCAATTTGCTCCCTTGCCAATTCAATGTGAAAGCCTTCAAATCTTCATCAATGGAGTTGCAAATCAATATGAACACAATCAGAAATGTTTATGGAGATGATTTGTGAAGAAAAATGGAATGGTATTGAAGAAGAATCAAGAGATTCAATGCAATTTGCAATGAGGGAATTTTGATATCTTTCACTCTTCTCTACACCAAATAACACCAACTATCACCAACCTTTCACCAATGGAAGTTGTACTCATTATATAGAGAGGTTTAGAAAAGTCTAGAACCTCCTAGAACAATCTAGTAAGAACTTGAATTTTCCATGATATGGTAATTTGCATTTTCATTCTCACCACATGATATATCATGACAAAATGCTTGTAATCTTTGGCAACCAACTTGAATATCTCCTTACATGAGATCTTGGATGAGATACAATGCTTAAACACCTTGTTTATTAAGCTTTTCCTTGTTTTGGTTTGGTACCCCATTATGCAAGCAATCCAATTACAAAGCAACCCTATGAAGCAAGCCTCAAATCAAAATTGTGGCTTAAAAATTGTTCTTAGAATGTCATTTGGAGTCAAAATGACCTATCATATGACATGGTTTGGATTTAGAACTTGGGATTTATGATTTTCCATTTCACTTGAATTAACTTATGCCTCATTTTTAGGCCATTTTTATCACTTTTTGATATGAGCCTTTACAACATCTCATGACCACCCTACTAGCCTTAAAACATCATTCTAAGAAACTTTTATGTTGAATATTTTTCCATTTGAAGCTTGGAAGTAGGAGATATGGCCTTATGCTTGAAATGACCTATAACTTCCAAATGACCAAAATGTCCTTGGCTTGTGAAAGCCATAAGTTGAGTTCTACAAATCCTATCAAGTACTTCTAGTACTATCTAGAAATCTAAGAAGATTCTCTTCAACATTCATGTTGACCAAGAGATCATAGGAATCATCCTACTAGGGCAAAAGTTGTCTGCAAGTTGGGTGACTTTCAAGGACCCAGATTCACATACCTCAGATGACCTGTAATTTGTCAAAACCATAACTTGAGCTATGCAAATCCTATCAAGGAATTCTACAACTCAAATTAAAGCTAAGAGCAAGCTCTACAACATTCATGTTGAGGGGAAGATAAGATGACAATCACATCTTGAGCCAAAACTGCCTGGAAGATAGGGATCAAACTAGGGGATTTTACACTGTTAATCCTTAGAACCCTAGCTTAAAACTTCTCAAACTCTTCAATCATGATGAGTTGGTCTAGGAATCATCCTTATAACACTTCAATACATCATTCCATGATCACATGGCCCTTGGATTAGGTCTCAACCTTCTCCAAATCATCAGTTGACCTAGGGTTGACCCAGTCAAACCCTAATTCTACCGTTCATGGCTGAATCTTCTGAATTCTTGTATAATGACCTCTCTCGTCTTCATGATGGCTTTCAAGACATCTCATAAGCTTTCTCAAAGCTTCAAGCCCATCCTCATAGTCTCAGAATCATCTGAGGAGCACCCACAACTCTCAAGTTATGAGACACACAACCTTGGTTTCAACCAATTCCTCTGAGGATCTCATGAGCTTTCTGATAAAGGTATCAACCTTCAAACACTTGATGGGTAAACAAATGTTGGTCAAATTTTAGGGTGCAACAATATGTATACATACATACATATATATATATATATATATATATATATATATATATATATATATATATATATATATATATATATATATATATATATATATATATATATATATATATATATATATATGTATGTATATGTATGTATGTATGTATACACATACATATATATATATATATATATATATATATATATATATATATATATATATATATATATATATATATATATATATATATATATATATATATATATATATATATATGTATGTGTATACATATATATATATATATATATATATATATATATATATATATATATATATATACACATACATATATATATATATATGTATACACATACATAT
>OZ012741.1:298081105-298091105 GCA_963859935.3 Lathyrus sativus
GGGCAAAGATTTTTATGGGATGCATTCATCATAGAAAATCTACAAATTCTCCAGACTATGTGAATAATGAACAGCTCTACTTTATGTACTGTTTAAGTCAGAGCACCAAGGTAGATCTTCCTTACATTTTGTTCATGCACTTATGGAATCATATTAATGCTTCAAGAGAATCTGTAAAAGATAAGGGTCAGAAGATCAGAACATGGATTCCCTTTGGAAGGTTAATTTCAGATATTCTGACAGAAAATGGACCGGTGACTACTCTATATGCTGCTGGAGTCAAGGAGGAACTTGAATCTATTGTTGGGAAACCTCTGAATGCCAAGAGTCTTCAGAGACTAAAAATTGTAGAGGAACTCACATTAGCAACCAAGAAGCTGAATATCTCTGAACTTAGTCAGAAGCGAATCCCAGTTGAAAACTACCCACTGTTCTGTGCTGAAGAACCAAGGGAAATTATTGTGAGATATATTGATTCTTGTAAGGCAGATGGAACGCCCATTCCTGAAGATATTATAAAAAGGGCAAGGGAACCAATGCCTGATGGAGGAAATGAGAACACAAGGAAAAGAGGTCAATCAGAAGCAGAAGAAGTTGCTGTTCAGAAGAAGCCCAAAGTTGCTGACAAGCCTCAGAAGCTGATCAAGAGGAAAGCATCTGGAGACGCTCCCTCTATTCCCACAAAGCGTATCAAGATTAAAGGTACCAAATCTTTTGTATCCTCTTTCAATAAAATTGTTTTAAATGAATCAACATTCAATTTTATTCCAAAACCACCTCCTACTCAGAACCAATCTGTTCCTGCTCCATCTCATAATTCTGAACCATTAAAAATTCCTTCCCCACAAAAATCCTCTCATCCTGTTTCCACCACTCTTGTAAAACCTTCTACTAATCAATCATCTGCACCAACACCAACAACAACAACACCAGCAAATCAAACTCCACCACCTATAACAAAACCAACAGAACAATCTGAACAACAACAACAACAACTACAACAACAACAACAACAACCAAAAAAACAACCACAACCAGGAAAACCACAATCAAACACATCTGAACCTATTGCATCTGCATAAGTTATTTCTGAACCTATACAATCTAATCAAGTGGAATCTGATCCACCTACATCTGAACCACCTATATCTGAACCACCTACATCTGAACCTCTATCAAAACTTTCTGAGAATCCATCAGAATCAACCAACCCATCTGAAACAAATATCCCTGAAATAGAGATTCTAAACGTTACACCTCTCAAAACTGTTTTTGAAGTGTCCTCTACGTCTTATACTCCAACCACATCCTCAAATTCATCAGAATCTAATATACACCCAGATTTTCTGATATCTCCCTCTCTCAGAAACTCTGAAGTTAACCAACCAGAACCACCTGTTTCTTCTGAAATTCTCATTCCCAATCCTATCCCAACACCTAAGCCAAGGACATCTGAGTGTGTACCCTCTGTTTCGTGTAAACTGTTTTCATCTGACAAACTTCCCTCTGGTTTCAAATTCAAAAATTTCTACACCAGAATTGAACCATCTGACACTACCACTCCTCTTAAACCCAAACTTACCATCATTCTACCATCTATTCTTCAAACGTATATTAAAGAACTGCCAGAAGTGATTTCATCAGAACCTATTTTATCTGATAAATCTGCATTCACTCCTTACTCTGATACCCCATTTGATGTTGTTTCCTATGCATCAAATGCAAAACCATATCTGTTGAATGCTTTAACCAAATCAAAATCTGACAATTCATCTGATCTTCCATTCATACCCTTCTACCCTCGTCCTCTGATCACCATTCCAAAATTCACCATTCCACCTTCACCCCAACCCAAACCAATCACATTGGAAACTTTTCTGAACCCAAAACCTAGGCTGAATGTTGATCATTTATTTACAATTTTTTTGAAAGAAATAGAGATGTATTTAGGCTCTGTACGGAGGAAGTTGTTCATCAACAATGGATATAAATGAATCTGATGCCATTTGGAATGGCTTCATAAACAGATTCAATATTGTAGCTCAAATCTGAAGAACGTATGTTCTGATGATGCGAAGCTCAGATTTACTGAAACTGCTAGAAGTTTGTTCTGGACTGTTAAAAGGTCTGCACCATTGCTTCTTAAAGATGCTCCTTCATCATTAGAAGAGAATACTGAATCTGCATCTGAAGACAACCCTCTGGCTATGACTCTTGTAGAACATCCCTCTGGATCTGCTGCTCCTGACTCCAAATCCCCTATGGAAATTGACTCTGTTCATGCTTCAGAATCTGTCCCACCTTCTTCATCTGAGATCAAGAAAGAGTATCCAGATCTTGAAGATAAGATTGTAGTTCTGGAAGCTGGTCAATCAGAGATTAAGTCATGGATGGCTAAGCAAGATAAGAAGTCTGAAGACATGGCTCAGTGGATGTCCAAACAAGATCAGAAGAATGAAACCATGGCTAAGTGGATGTCAAAACAAGAACAGTCCTCTTCTGATATCACTGATCTGTTGAAGATGATTTTGTCAAAACAATCTTAGTTTATTTTTTTTTCTGATGTTTGCATCTGATGATTGCATATGTACTTGAATATTTTCTGATGTTTGTACTTTCTGCTCTGAATGAATGAATGTCTCAATGTTTTCTCTACATGATTTATCTCGTTTGTTTTTCCTTTTATTTTTCCTTTAAAAGTTCTTACTTTTTGCTTATGACAAAAAAGGGGGAGAAAATAGATCTGAACTGTTTAATTAAACTCTACCAGAATGAAACTTCAGACATATCAATTTTATCTAACATAATATCTGAGTATTTTAGAATATTTGATAAGTATACTCTTTAAAAGAAACTCTGAGACTCCCAGATCATATTTAATTTATCAGAATCTGACTCTGAAATATGCAAGAGACTCTGACTCTTAAATGTTTAGAACAATCAAGCTCTAACTTTGAAAAATACTCAAGACAAAAAGTGAAGTTTCTATTCCTTATTAACATTCAATTTAGGGGGAGATTCATCATCTCAGGGGGAGTTATAATTATTCTCTTTAAAATTAAACAAAATTTCTGATGTTTTTGTCATCATCAAAAAGGGGGAGATTGTTAGAACACAAATTGGTTCTTAATAATATCTCTATGTTTTGATGATAACTATTATGAAATTTTGTAGTTAAGAATTATGTAATCTAAAATTTGCTTAAGAATGTTTGATGCAGATATTAAAGTAAATATCACTCCAGAAGCAAATCAGATCTGAACATAAGAAATATGAAAGGCTCTGAAGCGTCACAAGCATTCCTTAGAAGATTCTGAATGCTGCCATCAGAAGATTTTGAGTGTTGCCTCCAGAAGGATCTGAAGCAGAAGCTCCAGAAGAATCTGAAGCAAGTCAGAAGCATCTGAACCAATGAAGAATTATGTATGAAGAGTTTTTCAAGCATAGTTACTTCAGAAGACTCTGATAGTACTAACGCTGTCAGTACTAAGGATCTGACCCAAAACTCTGCTCTCAACTTATACATGCTAAAAGCACACTTGCTGCAAAGACTCTGATTCAACAAAACTCTGATCAACATCAGAAGGCTCTGATCAAATTAGACTCTGATGATTCTTGCTGAAAATTGTTGAAGAAGAATTTAAAGATTATGTCCGTTGGAATATCCAAACGACTCTTTCCTTATTTATGCTAGACATAAGAACACAGACAAAAAGGATTTCTCTGTGCTTTCTTCTTCTAGGAAAGGTCACTTGATGTGAAGACAAAAAAGGCTCAGACCTTTTGGTACACACTTCTCAACGTGAAATACTCTTGGATCACTGTGCCTATAAAAGCAAGTCTCCACTCATCTTCTTCGGTTGACGAAATATTTGAAAAGAATTCATTATCAAAGCTCTCATACAACTCATATATTCTTGCTATAATTATTTCTTTGTTCTTAATCTTAAGTGAAAAATCACAGTTGTGATAAAGCTTTATTAGAAGCATCTTAACACTTGTATTTATTATTACATTTGATTGTAAGAAAACCTTAAGAAGATCCAGTTAGGATCAGTAGTTCTTGAGAAGACTTTGAACAGTTGTTCTTAGTGCTTACTATTGTAATCAGTTGATTAAATAGTGGATTAAGTCCTTGTTTGAGAAAGGCAAATCACTCTAGAAAGGGTGGATTGGAGTAGTTGAGTTCAACGAACCAGGATAAAAATACTTGAGTTTTTACTTATAAGTTTTTATATTCATACTTATTCAACCCCCCTTCTAAGTATTTTCTCACCTTCATGATGAAGACGAGAAAAAGTACAATTATGATTGGAAGGCTAAAAGTATTCTGATCTCCTCCTTGGGAGTTGATTAATACTATAGAGTTTCACATTGTATAAATGCTAAAGCTATGTGGGACTCATTACAAGTTGTCCATGAGGGAACAAATGATGTCAAACTATCTAGGATCAATACTTTGACTCAAGAGTTTGATCTCTTTCACATAGAGCAAGGGGAAACCAATGCTGACATGTGTCGTTACTGCGAAATAAGGTGCCGACAATGACAGAAGAGTCACCACCGTTCGTTATTTATCCCAACGAGAGGGAAAGGAAACGAGCAGAGAAAACCTGACGAAACAGAATAAGATTGGTCATCGCAACCAAATCTCGGGTTCGGAAGTCGGTTACGCAAGGGGAAGGTATTAGCACCCCTCACGTCCGTCGTACTCGACGGGATCCACGCTTAGTTGTCTATCTAAAGGGTGATTGAAACTATCTACACTAAAGGTCTGGGACAAAAGAAAAGAAAAAGTGACTCGGCAGAGCATCGCCGCTCTGGGCCTATGTATTCTCGTCTGGTACGAGAAATCAGAGTCAACGTAGTTTGGCTAACTACGGGTGAAAAGTGGGGAAAGGTTGCTCGCCAAGACATCGTGTCTTATGCCTACGTATTCTCGCACGGTACGAGAAATCAGAGCAAACGTAGTTCGGGCAAATAAGAACACCAGTTGGTTCAAATCTTTTACCCGAGTAGGGTTAATAAATAGTTCCAGCAGTTAGGTGTATGCAACTCGACCATTGGAGACTTAGGCGTTACCTGTTTGCGGTAGAACTAAGAGTTAACGAAACTCTTTTTCATGAAAATGTTTTCCATTGTTAAGGGTCCCAAGGGACAAAATGACGTTTGATCATTTGTTTTTGTGTCTTTTAAGGAGAAGCGTTTTTTGAATTGTTTGTAATTCATATTGCACTAGAGACTATGACTTAGAAGCAAATGTGTCGCATATCGTCCTAAGGAAGTATACTAAACACTCTAAGAAATTGAGAGGTAGCCCCCCCAATCACCATTTCCCAAGTACTTAGGCTCGTAGCGCAGAACATTCATTAGCCTTTATTAAGTATTTTGAAGTTGTTTTGAGATGAGAAAGAGGGAGGACAAACTAAAGGGAAACTAGTTCAAAACCTAGTAGTTGTCATGCAAAATGGTCATAAGGTTAGGATTAAGAAGAGAATTCTACCCTATTTTTTTATCATGCAAAGGATTCAACCTAATGTCTATCATCACTATCCTTAATCAAGGAAGTGAGAATTCCTAAGGGAACATGTTAAGAAAAGAAGAAGAGGAACAAAGCATTAAGTAAATGAAATATGAATATGAATGAATATGCAATGCAACACACAAGCAAAGGGAGGAAATAGTGTGGGGTGAACACCACCACATGCTGATCTCAACCTTTAATGCAAGTAGGAAAATGCAAAAAGGGAAAATAACACACAAGCAAAGGGAGGAAATAGTGTGGGGTGAACACCACCACAAGCTCATCTCAACCTTTAATGCAAGTAAGAAATGAACAAAGAGCTTACAACATGCATACCTCAATCCTAATGCACAAAATCATATAACATGAAAGGGAAAGAAGGAGAGGATTGAATGAAATGATGGGAGGAAAAGTTGGAACCTAAGGAACTCACAAGGGCTACTCAACCAAACATACCACATTCAATATGCAAACAAACACACCAAGAGTCCTCAAAGGCTCACTACTTATGGCATGCTTCAAGTTCCTCCTAAGGAGGGACTAAGCTTCCATAAATAGGATCCTAAAGTCCTAGGACAAAAGAATAAGTGAGGATATAGTGTACTCAAAGTAAATGAAAAGAAATGCACCAAGAGATTGCAAAGGAATCATGTAAAAAATGAGAAACATTCAACATGTACACATGAAAAACTCTAAAAGAAAGGTCTAGAAGAAAGCCAAACTTAAGCAAGTTATGAACACAATTAGAACCCAAAATTGGACATACAAACACCTTATTATGTATATGACATGAATACACAAAGATTGGAGGCTCAAACATTGCACAAAACCCAAATAAAACACAAACAAGTTCATGTATCAAGGTGAAAATCATACAAGGGTGGGCTAGAATGTAAAATACACTAAAAGTAGCATAAAAATCCTAAAAATGCCAAGTAAAATCCTATAGAACCCCTCTGGTGTTAGGAACTAGGGGTCCAAACTATAGGGAAAAATCCTAAACTTAGATATACAAACAGAGGGCAAGCTCTAAGGTATACCCTAAAAAATTGGTGCAAATCGAGGGTCCTAAAAACCCAACTAAAACTCTAACCAAATGGTACTAAAACCAGGGGTAAACATGTCACAAAAACCAATCAATATGTCATGGATATGCACAAGAAAAATCAAACATTTATATGAAAGTTTCATCTCAAAATAAAATCAAGAACACAAGACCTATAAACTTTAAACCAATTAAAACCCTTCCAAATGAAAAATCATTTTTTAATTGAAAAATATTCAGAAAAATAAAACTAAAATTCCCTAAATTCAATTAACACCTTAAAATGCCTAAAAACTATTTTTGGGAATTTTATTTGCATTTGGAAGCATTTTAAATGGATTAAAATCAAACAACTTACAATAATGAAAAAAGAATTAAAACATAAAGAAATAGAAAAAAACACGTATCAAATAGAAACAAATTCCAGTTAATACAATGGGCCAGCACGCAGGGGGGTGTCAATAGTATCTGAGGCCCAAGATCCAAATAACCTAGCCTAGGAGCAAAACGCTTTGTTTTACTAATCCAACATGGTAATCAAAGTGAGTCAAACGCGCTTCAGATCAAATCCAAGCCGTTGGTTCCAAATAGGTCAACAAGTCAAAACGTGAGTTGGCATGACACATAGGACGCCTGAGGTTAAAAGCACACGCCGGAGAGGACGAACTAGACGGTGGCTCCGGTCGTCTTCTCCGACCATCCAAAAATGCAGAGGATTCCATACTCAACCAAAACTTAAAATCTTGGAGTCTAAACTCATCTACACATTGCACTGATACATAATATAACCTTAGTTTTCATTTATCCCTCCTAAATCAACCAATACGAACCAAAATAAAATCAAGCATTTTTCAAGAATTGTCAAGAACAAACATTAAACCTAACCAGAAACGATCTATGGTGCTAGGGGATCATGAACATATGAAAATGGCATGTGATTATGGCATGAAAAGAGAGCAATAGTGAATGATAGCTTACCTAACGGAGTTCCTCCGTTGGGCCTTGATTTGGCGATGAAACTTAGGGGAAAACAATCAGAAAGCTTCCACAAACTTCAATGGAGATGTTAGTGCTCTTGAACTGGATTGAAACTGGTGAATTCTTGAAAACGCGATTTCACTTGTTCTTGAGTTGTTGTAACTGAATTCTTGCTCAATCTTGCTCCAAAATTCATTCTGAGACTTTGTGAATGATCAGAAACCTTTATACTTTGGATCTGGAGCACTTTGGAGGCCCAATCATGGCCTGCTAAGTCCAATTGAAAATCCAAAAATTTGAGTTTGAGCTTGCACAATTCGCATGAAAACAGAGCCCTAATGGCTTCCAATTTGATTCATACACATTGCTTGGGATGTTGAGTGATCAGAGGGATGAGATTGATCCCTTGAAACCATCCAATGGTGAATTTTGAATGTGTTGCTTCATGGTGAAGTCACATGGAATTTTTCATGAATTTCCTTCCATCATTCTTCACATACAAGCCATATCCATGACATGTGATGGTTTGGTGTTATAATTGAGATCATTTGGAGCAAGTTTGATGTTGGACAAAGTTCCATTTGAAGTGCACAAAGTTGTGAAAATGGCCTATAACAAAAATGACCTATAATCAAAGTTTCCCAAAATACCCCTGCCTTGCAAGCTTCATATCTTGAGCTCCACAAATCAGATGAAAGACTTCTAGTACTTTTTGGAAAGCTAAGATCATAAGGAAAAACTTCCATGTTTGGGTAAAAGTGAGGAGAAGCATCCTTCTAGGTCAAAAATGCCTTGGAAGTTGGTAGACTTTTGTTGACCAAAATCACATTCATCTGAGGACCCATAACTTGTCAGCATCATAACTTGAGTTCTAGAAACCCAATGGATGAGTTCTAGTACTCAAAAGAAATCCAGAAACATGATTTACAAGTTTCATGTTGGGGTATAGATGAGATGGCACTTGTATCTTTAGATATGTGGTCTTGAAGTTTGGCATTAACTAGGGGATTTTACACTGACAAGCTTAGAAACCCTAGCTTAGCAACTTCTCACACTCTTGATTCTTTTTGATTTGATCTTGAAATAACACCTTAGTTACCTCAACACAACATTCCATGATCATAAAGACTTGGAATTGAGTTTTAATCTCCTTCACCTTCACCGTTGCATTAGGTTTGCCCAGTTGAAAACCCTAACTGCACCACCTTTGACTGTGGCTTCTTGCACTTGGTATAATGACTTGAACAAGCTCCTCAATGACCCTTAAGAAATTCAATGAGCTTATATAATGTTCTCCATCCATTACCATGGACTCAATATCATCTGATGATCTTCACCTGGCCTCCAAGATAGGAGGTGAACCATATTCATTCATCTGCTCTTTTGGAAGGACTTTGACTTTCTTCTGGTGATGATAAGCACTTGATAGCTTGAATAAGACCTCTTGATTAGGCTTAGAAACTTTGGAAATCTCCTCTTACTAGGCACACCTCTCTCAATCCCCTGTAAATGGATAAGGGTATGCAAATGCTAATGCTATGAAAATGCAATGAATCACAAGCTAGGTAAAGAAAAGGTTGGGCAAATTTTGGGGTACAACAACATGCAAAAGAGATTCTCTCACTTAATCAATATAATAAATTCACTTGGTAGACCAATTTCCAATGATGTTGCTACTAACAAAGTCTTAAGATGTCTTACTAGGGAATGACAACCAAAAGTCACTGCCATAAAGGAAGCAAATGATCTTATGACTTTGGACCTTACAACACTTTTTGGAAAGCTTCAAGAACATGAGCAAGTGCTTCTTAGTCTTGAGCAATTTGAGAAAAAGGAAAAGAAGGAGAACACCAAAACTATAGAAAATAATTCTATAGCTCTAAAAGCTTCTTGTTCAAAGTCCAATGCAAAAGAGATGAGTGATTGCGACTTGAGTGATGACGAAGATGACGAAACAAATGAGGATATTGGGCTATTTGTGAAGTGATACAATCGCTATGTAAAGAAAAATGGTATCCAACATTCCGAAAAGAATCTCGTCAATTTCAGAAAACAATCAAGGTCTTCTATGAATGAAGGCAATAAAGGGAGTAGAGTTAGAGGGTCGTGCTTCAATTGTGGAAAAGTCAGACACTACAAGGCGGATTGTCCATTGATGAAAAAGGACAAAGGAAAGGAAAGTAATCGGTCACATAAGAAACAAGTTAAGCCTAGAAGAGCTTACATCGCTTGGGAAAGCGATAGCAAGTCATCCGAGGATGATAGTTCAAGTGACGAAGAAGAATCCGTCAACCTTTGTCTTTCCGCTCATTAAAAAAAGAAAAACAAAAAGGTACGACATGCTAAATATGAAAACTCTACTAGATTGTCTCATTCCGAATTACAAACTGCCTTTGATTCTTTACACGTGAAGCCAAGGAAGCCTTTAAATGATTGGCCTCAAACTAGGGCTG